>JAVQJD010081741.1:0-12870 GCA_036023655.1 Nannoperca australis | reverse complement strand
AGACGAGAAAGATGAGAAATTGTTTGCTAGATATTGCTGGGAATCTCAAGGGTAGGAAAATGGATACATTTACAAGGATGACACATTTACTTCTCTCCGTCAATCTCTTCTCCTTGCTGTCCTTTGGCTTCACAAAATGCACTGAGGCACGGCCAATCCCAGAGACGGCCGATTCCTGTTCTGTGAGCAGATCTCTTTGTCAGATCAGTCTCTCATCACATCACAGGCCGGCTCGCTGACTCATCAGCATACGTTTGTAGCATCAGGATTTGTTCCTCCAGCCCTTGCTTGCTTGTTCCTCTTCTGCTCTCACTCCCACACTTTTTCTTCCTCCTCTTCAGTGCTTTCACTTTTTTTTCTTCTCTATTTGCAAACCTACTTCAGCCCACAGTTCTCATTGCCTCTTGATTATCCCATTACATTTGTGCAAAAACAAATGCGTGTGTATTGTTTTATGTTTTTAATAATTTGAACACCGTACTTTCAATTTCAAAATCGCACAAAATATTCAATGTGTTGTTAAACTTCCAGAAAATATAATCTTCTATTCTCAGAGGTCTTCATCTGAATTTTAATTTGTTTTTGATCCTGTGAAATTCATAACCAAGCCTCTAATCTGTTCATTTTCCCCTCTTCCCATCCGGTCCTTTCCCCCCACACATGTTTGGTGATGTCAGAAGTTGTCCCACATCCAGCCCAATTTCCTCCATGTCTGTGAGCTCTCTTTCACTGCCCGGTCTTGTCTAATGTTGCTTTCAGTCTGTCGGTCTCTGTGGCTCAGTGACTCGGACTAAACAAATGGCTGTTACCGTCTCCCAGAATAACCGGTGTGTCACCTTGTGGTGGCCCTTGCACGTGGTATTTCCTCCCAGTTTTTCAGCCATAGAGAATCTGGCTTCCCGTACTCACACACTCAGGATCTTACTTAACAGTATTAAGGCGCTATAATGCACTTGAAGTCTTTGTCATTGCACTGACTGTGCAGGAAGTGCTCTTCACCCTTGCGGTTTATTTCAGATTGGAGATGTTAAAGGAGAGAAACTGCTTTGTGTTAGCAGTGTTAGCCATTGACTTTTACTACGCTTTAGCAGTCTTCCATTAGGTAGCAATCCTGGTCAAGAAGATACAATGTTGACATAGTCACACAAATGAAATTGGATGGGATGCTGCATGCGGCTGGTAATTGACAGTGTTAATCACAGCTATCGGAGCAGTAATGGATGGAATATTTCTCAAAAATACACTGACAGGGTAAACAAATTTGTTTTGTTTATTATAGGTCAGGACCATGTAAGCTTATTCGGCTTGGTAAGGGTTTGGAAATGTGCGTGTGACTGAGGACGAGCATGACTTTGCATTTTGATTAAGCTCATCTCTGTGTAAGCTGCCTCCATCGCTCCCCTTAGCCCCTCCTCCCTGGACAAGTTCACTTTGACTGATTCCCTCTTCCATGTCATCTATTCCAACTGAGGACGGCGCTTCTCATTTGACTGTCCCGACAGGCTCTGGAAAGACAGCACTGCTACAAAGCGTGCTGGTCATGGCCTGAGCCAGCCAATGAGGCTGCTGTCCAGCCCTCCCTTAGTAGCACCATCTGGCTAATGAGCTGTCAGTCACTCTCCAGGGGCCGGCCAAGCCCAAAACCAAGAGGCAATCAATCTCTTCTAGTGTGGACACTCAATTATTCCCTATTGTTAAAACCTTGGGCCCAAGTGACAGCTTTACTCGGGACTAGGCATTTTCTCTGGACGTGGTTCTCTGTCCTTTGCAAAATAATGTATTACTTAGGTCTGCTCCACACTCACTTTTAAAGACTGTAGTGCACTAACAGCCCCCCCCCCTGCCTGTATTCTGTAGGTAGTGGTCATAGATTTTCTTGGTGTTTAAGGCGCTGTGGATCCTGATTGTTGCTATGGGGATAAAGAAGAAACCACCATGTCACTGGATAAGATTGCAGTCCAAGGGGATCGTTTAGAAGCTCTGTGCTGTGGGTGTCAGTCACAGCAGTGATCCCTCTTAAATGTGTGTGTTTGTGTGTGTTTCCTTTGGCTGAAGCATGGTGGCTGTGGGCATCTGGTAGCTGCAAGGTTTGACAAATGATCACGCACCCTTTTGTTAAGCTGGAGATTAACTGTTAACCATCTGTGCAGACAAACACAAACACACCGCCGTCTGCATGATCTTCCCTCTTGCAGGACATGTTTGTACTTGTTGATTTAATTTTTTTTATTGCAGCCTACATACTGGTGAATTTGTTAAATGTTAGCTTGGTGCTCTTGTATGAGTGGGCATTCTGCATTCAACTATTCACAACTCCTTTATAAGGCAGTATGGCAGTTTTCTACATTTGCGGTTGATTTCTATTTGCCCTGCAACTAACTAATGAATATTTTATATTCATATATAATATCATATATATATATATATATATATATATATGATCAAATCTGCCAATTATTTTCATGATTAATTATTGACTCTATAAAATGTCAAACAATTGTGAAAAATTACACTTTCCCCAAGCCCAAAGTCAACTTGCTCCTTTTGACTAACTAATTTATATCATAAACTACAAAGAAAAGCAGCAAATCCTCACATTTAAGGAACTGGAACCAGCAAATGTTTGACAGTTTTGCTTGAAAAATGTGGGGATTGACTAAGCGTTGCAGCTCTAGTGTGTATTCCCCTAGTTCTGCTCTGAACATGTGTAAATGGGACACAAATAGCCAGTTGAACACCAAATGACGCCAAACACCAAGTTGTAGCAAACACCATCATTTGTCACTGTACATTTGTGAGTGGAAACCTCTTTTTTTTGTTGTTCTCTACCCTCTGATTTCTGGAAATCAAGAAAGAAGCACCGCCAATCTCTCCCCAATTGAGTGATCTTAATCAGATTCACACATGCACGCCTATGTAGGTCCATCCCATACACAACTTGTATAACCCCCCCCCGAGAAGCATCCGGCTACATTTTTCATCATAGAAGCATCAAAGCTTCTCCACCGCGTGTTTCTCAGTTTAGTTCTGCTCCATCCACATTTTATTCCTCCTTTAATTTATTTTCCTGGAGATGCCGGGAAGCCGGACTCCACAGGCTGGGGCTCGGGGTTTAGCTATAATGTCCTTAGAGCAGTGTGTGACAGTATGAGGCCAAACTACACACTCCCAACAATCCCTCATCTCTCCCGCAACTCGGGATTCATTTGGATGAGATGGGAATGCATTCTCGTGCAAAGACCACCCAGCATGTCATTGTCAACGGAGGTTACAAATGAGCTGCTGGAGGACCGAATCGAAAAGAGAATAGGGTAAGATTCTCTCTCTCTCTCTCTGTGCGTGTGTGTGTGTGTGTGTTAGATAGTGGGGAGTGAGGGGCGGAGGGGTTAACCACATCGTCTTGCCAACGCACTGACAGGCTGCAGCCCCATGGGGTCAGTCAGCAGCATGGTTCGGGAGCATCACCATCAGTCTCCTTCTCCAGTGTCGCTCGGCTGGATCCTTTTAAATTTAGAATCAGGAAAAAAAAATAAAAAAAAATATATATGCTTGTGGAATTTCTGCGTGTCTCTTTATGCTTATTTATAGTGTGCAGTACACCTGTCAGCCATTGTTAATTCTGTTGATGTACAAGCGTGTGTGTAAAGAAGCACGCAGAGGCTTATGAGTGTGAGGCAGCGTGGTGAGTCACTGCTCTCGAATAGCTGTATCCTCTACTCTGTATTGACTCTCTCTCCCCGCCCCTCCCGTCCCCAGTTGATTCCTTGCAGGAGCAGGAGCGTGCTCAGTAGAGCCAGACCTTTGTCCACAGCGTAATTGTCGTCGTCATTTTGTCACGTCCTCACTTACAGTTCATCACGTTACTGGCTGTGTTTAAATGTATGAATGCATTAACCTAAATGCTGATAATGAAGTCAGATTGAAGGAATGCAGGAGGAAATGGAGAAGCTGAGCATAAGCGTTTGCTTGATTTAGATTTATTTTTATGCAGCTAGATCTAGAACATCAGAGGATTCATACTGTAGTTGTTGGACCTGGGTCATTGTTAGCTGACTGTTACTCACATGCTCAGTGGACCCACGAAGCATGTAACGCTATCTCATATTCACGTTAAAGATGTATTGAAGATCTATTCATCTAGATAATGCCTTCCTGCATCTGTTGTTCTTCCATCAATCAACAGCTTTGTTGTTCCCCTGGACAATGGAGCCTAACAAGCCTCAACGAGCGCATCCCAGATGGGGAGATGCAGCCTAGCGAACGAACGTGAACCTCCTACCTGTCCGACACTTGTTCCAGTCATCGGAGCCAGTGGCTGATCAATAGCTGATCTAATAGAACATTATAAGCCACGGCCAGCAGAGAAATTCAGGACTGCTGACACTGAGCAATAGACAGCCTGTGAACCACGGTGAGAGGGGGAGAAACTGAGGGGGGCAGAGATCGATTTTCTGCCCGCTAAAGGGGTGTTGAGGCAGGGTAGGGTGAGGAAGGGAGGGCAAGGCGTGGCATTGGCAGGGTTTCTTGTTTTTGACTTTGAGTCCTGGTGCAATGGAGGAGGAGTGGGGACTTACAGCATCACTACTTAGGTAGGATAGGCTTAAAGAGGCAACCAGAAGATATATTTAGGAATTCAGTTGATCTCTGCTGTGTTTCCTGTGTAGAATGTCTTTTTACCTTTTTGCGAGTGCATGTAGGGTTTCGTTTTGACTCTGAAACCACACGTCCTGCTTCACTCACCATCTCTTATCTCCTCTACCCCTCTTTTTCTCTTTGCATGGCAGTGACACAAGCTCTACCTATTTTATTATAATTTTTTTTTAAAGGTCAAAGAGTCTGCTGTAGATATCGGTCTTGATCTTGTTTTTAGTGACAGTCAGTCCCATTATTTCTTCCTACCACTCACCACACATCCCTTTTGGAAAAGCACACATCGCTGATTTGGTGCCGCGCCTTCTCTCACACACCCATTGAGAGCATGCTGTCTAACAGACCAATGTGAATAAAAACAGAGCGTAGGGTATGCAACCCTGAATATCCCCGCTACTGCAATGTCATCACAATCTAGCCCCCGCCCACCAACGCTCAGCCAAATCAAGGACCTGACCGAGTTTTGCAGCGTATCTCTGCATCAGTGCATAATAGGTGGTGTTTCGTGTAAAAACCCTTATCCCTAGCATGCCACGACACCAGCAAATGAATATTAAATTAATTCTGTGCGCTCTGTCAACTCATCCAGACAAATGGAGTTCTGCACGGGATGGGGTTATTTCAATCTTGCACCCACCTGCTCGTGCAGAATTTCCAACCACATCCGAAAATCCCACAGGGGACATGAGATGCAGGTAGAACAGATCTATTTTATTATTGGTAGTAGTATTTGTGTTATTGTTGGTATACAGTGTATATATAAACGAGATGTGGATTAGGGATGGACAGTTAGTTTAATGTTTTCAACTTTCAAACAAAAATGTATGTTACAGATGTCTTTTATTTGGCAATACATTTGGATGCACACAGTTGATTGGAGCGCAAATCATGTATGCACAGTTAAAACCAATATCCTAATATTGGCCGGACTGCCTACTTCCAACCATATTGGAGTATATACTGCAAATCCTTTGGTGACAACAATTGTGTTCTTGTGTGAACCAAGAGCTCCCGAACAAAGCTTCTTTATAAGCTGAACCTAAAATGTTCTGGCCCTGGATGTTTAGGTTTTGAGTCATCCGGTGAGTTATTCAATGAGCCAGTCGTGGCTTTATTATACCACGTAATGTATTTGTTTTAGTTGTTTAGTCACCACATTGCGCAGACTGTTGTGTGCTATGTGTCATCCAGAGAGTAGGAAGTGAAACTGACTGGCACAGCCTCTTTTATTTCTCTGGCAACGTCGTTCAGGTGGTGTCAGGTTATACTATTGTATCTCTAGTCAAAAGATAGAAATGGGCAGACAATACAGTACAGGGCCTTTTTCTTGAGTTCATGTCCAGTAGCTTGAGCTTAGGGGTGTGGGAGTGTGCCGTCTTACGAGCTAGTTTCACACAATGTACCAGAAACTGAAAGCTGGAATGTCTTTCCAGCCAACAGTTTCTATCTCATTTAGTTTCTCTCCTCCTTTGACTCACACCTCCCTTCCCCCCGTCTTCTCTCTAGGAGTGGGCGACTCATTGCGGCAGGTCTGCCCCCTGAAAAAGCTTTGATTCGATCGCTCCGTCTATCCTCTCTTATTCAATTTCTCCCTCGCAAAGCTTTCTGCTGTACTTCCTCTCGTTACCAAACATAACCGAAGGCTGAAGGCGTTGAGAGTAATCACCGCTAAAAGAGTTTGCATTTGCAGAAGTGCTAATGTTTTCTTGCAAATCACCCATGTCATTACATTTTAGTGTGTACAATCTGCATGCTGTACATTACATAGAGGGTCAGAAGTGAAATGGATTTGGGAGTGTTCCTCATATTACCCATCGCATCTTCCAATTATTGTGCCAGGCATCACATCCACACCTTATTTATTCATTCATTTATTTTAATTAAAAAAATGTTTGATCTCTCTCTCCTTTAGAGCAGCCGATGTAGCTCCTTACTATCGTACTGCCCATCACGGCGTTCGGACGGTGTCGCCTCAGACAGCTCCACCAAACGGCTCCAACAAAAGCCTGTACGCAGCATTAGAGCCATATTCCCTGTATGTCTGTGAGGGCTGTGCTGCTGTGTTCATTAGCTTGAGTGTTGTTGGGATGCGTTTACAGTGAAACCCGATAAGAGAGGGATGGGGGGAATGTAAGAGCTCTCAGACTGTCTGGAGGCCTTCATAATGCAATCTCCAACTCATGTACATGTCTGCTCACCCACAGCATCTATAGCACATTTCTTTTTGCCAGATTTTGCACCATTGTTCATTATATCCCAACTTGCCTACCGCTCTGTGTTCAGTTCGTCTTTTCGCTCCCTTATCTTACTACGTTGTCCCTACTCAGTTGGTCGTGGGCACTCATTCTTGACTAACAACCCTTCTCCGGGCTCCCGTTTCCACACGGTTGTTGTAAACCTTTTACACACAATACAGTGTGCCTACCGAACAGACTCTGAATTGTGCACGAGGCCCGCGCTCCTATGCAGCGCCCCCTTTTTTAGGGGCATTCTGATGTTCAATTTCTCCGGTTACGTCTGGGCGCTGTAGTCAAACCAATTACATAAACTCCAGCCACTGTTAGCGTGTGTGCTTCAGACAGATTCTGCTTGCCTTCTCCAGTGTGCCTGCCAAGCATTAAATCCCATCATGCCCTGCATGTGTTAGAGAGCGAGAGATTCAGTGTGGAAATATGTTGTTATTCAATTGCACCGGATTTGTCAACAGGCCCAGTAATCTTTAGTCTGTCTTCATATCAGGTCTATTCAAGCACCGTGTCCTCCGACGTGTTTGTGTGACTGACTGGAAGATAGGAATCTAATTCAGCTGGCAGGGAGTTCCACTCTGCCTGCCTACGCCACTCTGCATTATAGCCCAGGGCTCTGTCCTGCTGCAGAGGATTTTCTCGCCACACTGACTGTCCTCTCCTTTCTTGCTCTCAATTCCTTTTCCCCCATGTCCCCCCCCCCTCCCCCTTCTCCCTTGGGTCTTTCCCTCCAGGCCAAGTCGTGCATCTGTCACATGTGTGGCGCCCACCTGAACCGACTCCACTCTTGTCTCTACTGTGTCTTTTTCGGCTGTTTCACGAAGAAACACATCCACGAGCATGCAAAAAACAAGAGACACAATCTAGGTAAGCCACGCACTCACTCACGACCGTTACCAATTGAGCTTAAAACAACAAATGGTGTATCGTAATTCTCCATTAAAAAAACCCAAACAAAAAACAAATCTTGCAATAGAGCTTAAATGATACTATCAGTATATTGTCCCTCCCTGCGTCCAAGGCTCAGTTCCATCACGTCAGCCCTCGCATTCACATGCACCCTTGTGGCCCACTGCAGCATCAGCTATTATCGGTGAAGGATTACAACATTACTTTGGGCAACTTCCTCCTCTGAGCAGACAGGGAGCTGAACCTCACTCTAACCGCAGCACATTACCATTCTGGTGGGAGCGCCTTATCCAGTCAAATGTCATGGGTTTAAGTTGGTACACTCGCCTTCATGCAGCAGCAGGGGAGGGGTAGACATCGCTAATCCACAGCTACCAGAAAGCCCAGCTTCATCCTTACATCCTGATTATGCTTAATAATACAATGACACTAATGAGCAAGATTTGGATATTACCCCGATGAGGACAACTAAATATGGAAACAGGGGAGACGGTAGGGTGGCTTGGTAGTTGTCTGAATGTCTTTTAATTGATTTAATGCATTTCAACAGTTTGGACACACACACACACACACACACACACACCCCATGTGCACAGCTACAGCGTTAATTAGCTTTGAGCTTTCCACAGGAGCCTCTCTGACACTGGCACTCTGTCCTTCTCCACCTCTAATCAACTTAATCCAAACTCCCCTGTCTGCTTGACTGCTAGATAGCAAGCTCCCTTCTCTGGGCTCCTTTTCCACTTTTTCCATCTCTTTTTCCTGACAACCACACCACCTAAGGATGCCTTTCACGTCTTCTTTCTGTCCTTCTTTCTAGCTACCTTATTCTCTGGCCGTCTTTCACATCTTCCTCTCCTTTTCTTCCACCTCTTCTTCGTCTTATTCTTTCGCTTTCATCCGTCTCTCAAATGAGCAGGATTTATGAATTCCTGTCTGTGTCGTCTTCCTCTCACTGCCACTTGTGTTGCGCTCAGTTTTCTCTCATCACCGGGTTGCTGTTGTACAGAAAGGAGCATCCTATTCAGTGCACAGTTAGAACATGTGGCCATGGTTTACTAGAAAAAAAAAGACATTCAATTTCAAATGTATACATTTGTTGCCACATTTTGCCAATTCATTTCTTTATGCATTTCATCATCATCCTATTCTTCATCATCATCATCATCATCATGCAATCAAAAAGAAACACACAAAAAAAAAACACACGTTATTGTGACAGCAACATAACATACAGCAGCCAGGTTGTTCTGATATATTGGCTCACTTTCTCAGTGTGGGTAGCGCCAAAAACAGAAAAATGTCTGGTTAAGCTAAAAATAGGTTGTCACGGCAACAGAGCTGAGGTATTGTTGCTGTGGAGTTTTAGAATGAAAGAGGCCGGTGTGTTAGTTGAAAGCCCAGGTGGGGGTGGGATACAAATACACTTATTCCATCACTGCTCCCCTCACATCTCTTTATAATTGTTCAGTGCAAACGATGAGATGGAAACACGTTGCGGCGAGTGGAAATTGCAAGGTGGAGAAAGCACTTGTCTTTGAAGCACTTGTCTATGCCAGCGAGGCTGGACAGCAAAATAAAACCCAACGTGGGTTACTGTAGTGGGAAAAATCTATTTGTAATTATGGTTCACTCTCTCTTTCTCCCTCTCTTTCCCGCCTTCCTGCTTTCAGCGATAGACTTATTATACGGCGGAATATATTGTTTTGTGTGTCAAGACTACATATACGACAAAGACATGGAGCAGATTGCCAAAGAGGAACAGAGGAAAGCCTGGAAATTGCAAGGTATAGCATTTTCTTTTTGTCACAGAACTCAATGCAGCTTTGGAAGCAAGGCCACCTGATATCTCAGTGCCGTCACTTTTTGTGTTTCTTTGTACCCACAGGCATAGGGGAGAAATACACATCATGGGAGCCAACCAAGAGGGAGCTAGAATTATTACGACACAATCCAAAGCGGAGGAAAATCACTACAAACTGTACCATAGGTGGGCAATGGACTGCACTGTTCAGAGAGTCTCTCTCTCTCTCTCTCTCTCTGTCTCTCTCTCTGTCTCTGTCTCTGTCTATATGGCATAAGTGTAGTTGGAGGTCACTCTTACATTTAAGTGTGACACCCAAGGTCAACAGGACCGGGCAGCCCCACCGGCAGTGCACTGAGAGAGAGAGGGGCAGAACACAGTGTTCCCTCTCTGATTTAGTCCCTTGTGTCTCCCTAGACTTGTTTTCTCCCTGTACAGTTTTTGCTTTGCTTTGGTTTCGTCCTGCTATCTCTATTGTGTCTTTGATTCTGTACATGTACCTTTCTGTGTGTGTATCTTTCCCTCTGCCCGCTGTCTCCTGCCATCCTTCACCCCCATGTATCTTTTAAAGAGCTTGGTCGGCAGCCCTGATTGAGCGGTAGACCGTGTGTGTTTACGTGTGCGTGCGCACACCGGGACCAGTCTGAGGCATTACAGCTCTCGCTGAGCGCTCTCTTCCAGAACCAAACCTTGCTCAATTGGATTAGACCCAAGAGCTCGCTGTGTCTCACCTGTTCTGACTGGACTGGAGCTTTACTTTCTCACTCTAAATGAATCCATTCACAGCTTTGGGGTCTGGTCCAGGATACACACAGTTTTGCTGGCAGACTTGACCAAACACCATATTGTTAACGTTCCACACACACACACACACACACACACACACACACACACACACACACACACACACACACACACACACACACACACGAATTTACATAGGTAAACAGCACACACATAGTGAGATAATGGATATGCTTAAATTCACAGCAACACACAATGCACATCCACTAACTTGTGTTTCTTGAGTGAGAGCCCCATGTGTTGCTTCATCTGCTGCATGCCGTGGTAGTCGGTGTAGATGAGGTCAAAGGGCAGCGGGCCAGTCAGTGGGCAACTGCCTCTGCCTGGGGGCACGCCGAGGAACCTGCAACTCACACAAATAAAACACAGAGTTTAGACAAGCAGTGAAACATGACAGACAGAGAAGAGAGAGATTCACTCCAGAAATATTGTGAGCACATGGACCGAAATTCAGCCTGCCCAGCGACCGGAGCATCCAAGCATTCATTATTAACTTGGACAAAAACATTTTGGTTTTGTTACAGAAAGGAACGTTAAAGAGAAGGTGTACATACAGCAGAGTTAGCTGGGAGTCAAATGCATTCATCTGCATTTCAAATGGGGGTGCTGAGGGTGTCACATTTTTATTTATTTTTTAAAAAATCGGTTTTATTCAACCATTTATTATGAAAAAATGTATTAGTCCTCTATTATAGTATTTTGGTGACAAGATGACACATTTTTCTATTGACTGTTCACATATTTCTGTGATGTAGCGACATGAATAAAGTTCTTTATTAAAATATAGACCTTAGATGTGATACTGTTACGGTTTTCTCAAACTTTGAAAGGTTTGTAGAAAGGTATATATATATATATATATATTCATTGCATTGCATTTTTATGGACTATAATAACCTGAAGAACCCTCTTCTCTCTTGCTGCATTGAAAAATATATACAACTTGCTTGTTGATGTACAGTTGTGTAAAACATTCTGAGTTTACAGTATTGTAATAATAGTTATATTGCAGTGCATTTCAGCATTTAGTATGATGCTATTATATTAGCATTAGTTGTGTCCAATACTTTGATATATGACCAAATACCTTAAAACTAATGGCATTCACATCAGCCTCAGCATTACTTTGTGTTTAGTGCTAATTAGCATGCTAACATGCTAAAGTAAGATGGTGAACATGGTAAATATTATACTTGCTAAACATCAGCACGAGTCATTATGTTAGCATTATGTTGGCAGTAAACTCTTGGTCTTGTTATGTGGTGGTTTGTGGACAAGGCAATATTGCCAGCAAGAAGCGAGAGGTATCTATATAAAATTTAAGGGCTTAACTGTCTTCAAATGTTACTTGATGTCAGCAGGAATCATCCGGAAAAGACGGAGCGCTGAATGACTCATTCCCATCAGCAGAAAAACTGAGTGGTTAGCATGAGCAGTGATAGCTGAATAGACAAAGAGTGTCAGCTACAGAGATTGACCTTCATAAGCAGAAAATCCTGTTTGATTGACAGCTGATCTCTGGGATGTGCAGAAATGCATACACAACAGCAGGGCAGTGAAATCTTAGTATAGAAATGTTTTTCCCCAGAAAGGACCACGCTGATTTAAAACACCAAAAGAATACTTTGTTTTAGTTTTTTTTTTATGCATGTCTCTTGAAGAAATCAAAGCCCCTAACCTGGGAGCAGTTACACTCAACCTCCTGAGCTACACAGCAACACAATTGAGAGAAATAGACTATATAGATTGTAGTATGAGGCCAGAGCTGCAGCACAGCATGGAGAGGAATTTGAACAAAACTGAACCGTAGTTCAAGTTAAGTGAACTCCTTGCATTGTGTGCCAAAATGACAAAGGCATGCCCTTCAAAAACCTTGGGTTTGACAAAGTAACCCAACAAAGTGATGATTTGAAATAATGAAAATCCCATCGCTGTTCACATCTCCCCTTGCTTTGGGAAAGAGTTTCTCATATCAGTTAAAAATCTAATTCCCTGGAGTGAAGTTAAAAAGAAAAAAAAACTAAAATTGTGTTTTGCCTGAAAGTTGAATTAAAAGTGTGTTTGTTGATCAGATAGGATCGCATGAATAATGCTGAGTTCAATCAAAGTTATGCCAGGGGGCAATGGGGAGTCCTTTGGCAAAACATTATTCGAACAGGATGAAAAGAGCTGAATGTGTAATGACCTGGCTATTGTATCTTACAGCAGCAACAGCAGCAGCAACAACAACAGATGGTCAATGGATGGAGGGAGAGCGTGCGAGAGAAAATAGAAAGAGATAAACTGATGCGTTGAGGTTGTGTGGTGTGTGTGTGTGTCAGGTGCAACTGTATCTGTTGTATGTGTATTTATACCTACTCTGTTGTGAGACCCAGATGTCTGTCTGTCGATACATACACTCCTGTCACTTCCCAAAAGTCTACTTTGATTACAACAATACTTTCAAGACTCACTCAC
>JAVQJD010081738.1:0-60705 GCA_036023655.1 Nannoperca australis | reverse complement strand
GGGTTTGAAAGCAAAAGTTTAGAGTTTGAAAGCAAAAGTGTGGAAAGTTTCTCTCTCAAACCACTTTTTTTGACTGTTTTATAATGAAACAAAATTATCTCCATACATCAGCAGTGGTGGTTGATTAACAATGATGGGACAACAACTCCCATGATCCCACGCTACTTCAAGATGTCAAACTACATATTTAGTTTCTGTTCTGATTAAGAGACCCCTATCAGCAGAAATTACATAATGTGCCTTTAAAACTTTGTTAAATAGCAAAAGAAAGAGAGCCACTGTGTACACCTGTATTTAATGTATAAAAACTAGCAGCACCTCTACAGCTCATTAATTAACAAATTCGTTTTTCATTTGCATAATCATATCAAAATCGAAAGGAAAAAGACAAGTTGTGGTTTAATTGGGGGTTATGCACGAGACTATTTCTTGGCTGGGATTGATTGATTTCCAGAGTCTTGCAGTCAATAAGAGGTTGCCAGGCAACCATGGGAGTAATAAGAAGTGACATAAGCCTTTTATACTCTTCTTTAGTCCATCTGTTCAGTGTTATTTTAGAATAGTGAAACTTAGAATTCATCCATGATACTGAAGCAGGAAAAGAAGAAGAATATAATCAGATCCATGAAGTTACAGTGTCTGTATATAGTTTGACAGCTATTTTGTAACTTAATGACATGTCCAGTATATTGGAATCTACTTCCACCCCTCAAGGTAGGCCTAGGTTGATTTATTTTACACCATGTTGCTTCCCCAATCGGACTCACCTTAATCCTCTGCAGGAGTTTAAAAACGTCCGTGGCAAGAGTCACAGTTGTAGGTGGTAATCAAGTATTTCTAAAATGTGTACTTGAAGAACACTTAGTAGCATCAAAGGCATGAAAACTGAGCAGGAAACAGAATGGTGTCTTGTTTATAGGCCCTCTCCGAGGTTTAATAGGATTTTCACAAATTAATGGTCTGATGTTTGTTTGATGTTGCTGGAAAAACTGTTGGTGGCAATTCTGTGAAGCGTTCACCACTATTAACTACATCATTACACCCTCTTCCTCCATCTGGATCTGGCTGTTTGTCTCCGCGGTGGGTGGGTGGGTAACTAAAAGACACCAGTCTCTTACTCCCACTTTCATTTGGCTCTCCAGCTCTCCTCTTGTTAAGACTCAATTACAAAAGTTGATGGGTGCCACTATGAAGGTGCCTTTCAGAAAAATACTCGCTATGCAAATGGCATGTGAAGACCTCCTTTTGATGTCACTTAAATGAAAAGCCTCTTTATTTGTAATTCTTAATTTCTAAAATCATTTCTCTGTTGCTAATGGCGCATGCATATTGAGAAGGATCAATGTCACATTAGATTAAACCAAGAGAAGAAAAACAGCAAACTGCAGCAAAGAAAAAATCTGCATCATTGAAAACAGCACAGCGGTTGCAGTTTGCTTGCAAGGTCTTCCAAATAAATGTAATTTGTTTTATCTTACTGAATGAAGCATGAAGGACTTTTCTCCCATTTTGCACAATTCTCTTTGGGGAGGTCCTTGAAATAACTTTGAGTCCACATCAACCAACTGTTTTGCTCAGCGGGTTATTTTGGTATCTGGGGTAACCCAGCTACAAAACAACGTGTTCTCACACCGGCCTTATGATGATGAGCAAATGTTTGTCTATCGTCTTAAGGTAAATGTCTGGGTAAAGCCTTCTTTGCATCCACACAGAGAAATGCAAACCAGTACCAATAAGTCTTATGGTTTTCTTTCACCGAATGCCAACACCTTTTTATTTCGTCCTGATTTATTTTATTGATTAAATACTGTCCTCCCAGACTTTTATTTAAAAATTTATTTTAAGTCTTTGTCAAAATGTAAAGAATTGCAAACTAGTCTAGCTAGTTATAGATCTTCTAGGTCAATCCAGTCTCCTAGAAATAACATCTACATGCTACTTATTTGCTACAGCTATTATACTTTGAAGGAAATGCAATGATTTGTTATTTATCTACATAATACGGAAAAAAATTTTAATACTGAATTCTAAACGTAATTAATCAATTATAAACCAAAAACACACTTAATTTGTTTTCCCGACAATATCCACTCTTGCAATACATATCTGCCCGTAGCAACTAAAGCATTGTTAGGCTTTTTTCATGGTATTCGTTAAGGTACTTAAAGCACTTAATGATGGTTAGTGTGACTTAGTTACAGAAATCTTTCCCGAAACTTCACCAAATAGCTTTTATTGCCTGAACATAACTACACTGGGGACTTAGTGTGTGAAGCCTGATCTCAAGTGTTAAAGTCCATAAATCATTTAAAAATATACAGAAGTATATTAACATCTCTGGGAGAAATAATAGTTTTTTGGGGCGCCTAGTATTATAACACAGAATACTAATGTGCAATGAAAGACAAATGTGTAATTTAAAGAAAGGCTCAATACGTTTTGAGTCAATCCATCAAATAAAGAAAGTCATTTAATTAACCTGCATTTTATACCACTGCTATGGCTCAAAAGGTGCATTAATTACTATTTAATTGAAGAATAAACGCCTGACATCCCACAGTTTTGTGAATGTGTAAATATTTAGCATTTGCTTTGTAAATCCCAGTTTGAATCCAGGGTTTTGATATGTAGAGCAATGATCTGGACCCAACTGCTGTAAAGTCATTATACAGTATCTGAAGAACAGCGAGGAAACGAGAGATGGAAGAAAAGTGTCTTTAGTGGTAATCAGCTCGCTGTCGGAAACTGTGTATAAATGCAAATATTCAGAACACCTGCAAAGACAAGTTAAGTTATTTTTACTTTTCTTTTTTTTCTCTGGGACTTTCAAATGTTCTGATGGTGAAATGAGAGTTCATTGGAGCTCACCACATTAACATTGGTGTGATTGAGGCGCCAGCAACAGAAGAATTGTAGGCTTATTCACACTAGACTAATTAACTTGCAGACATAGAATGATTTTGACTATAAATTATATTATTAAAAACTCACACAAAATGAATCTACTTGCTTGTTTTGAAAAATGGATGCAAACTGTAGAGGACAAATTGTAAAGTTCTGAAAAGTTTCAATTCATACCATTTCAAATGAATTTCATGTAACAGGGATTTGGGTTATGCATAAATTACATAAAGTCCTCACACGTTGCCAGTTGTACAGTTCATAAATTGGCCAAAGAATTGTACATGTCAACAGAAACAAACAATTAAATTCATGTGCAAATCCCTCTGAAAGGATTTCAAACGGACCATGCATGCAGTGTAAACTAATTTAGCATAGTTTTTGTCAGGTTTTGGATTTGGGCCCTTCATGTAGACAGTCCCTCAGGTTTCTTTCTCAAAAAATAATGACATTGATCCTGATCTCAACAACAGTGTATGTGGCCGGTGTCATTGTATTTGTTCATGTAATGCAATATCACATTTTACAATTTTTTTAATATGAGAAATAAAAAGTAAAAAAACACCATTTTGTCTATTTTATAGCAGATAACTTACGAAAGGCAGTTATAGCCAAATTGATTTTAGATAAATAGATACATAGATTTTTCGAGTGTTTTCTATGTATTTTAAACATTGACTTTTCTCATAATTTCCACGTTAACATGCTTTAGAAGATAACATCACCAGTAGCAGACACCTAGCCTGTTCATTCACATACTGTACTGACACAATCTGCATTGCTATGCTCTGTGGAGTGTGTCAACTGCATCAGCAGGTTATTTGCTGGGTTTATTCCCTGATTTGTTATGTTGGGCACCAAGCGGAGCCCTCAGGCTGCCTGTACGCTATGATGGATCCTAGACACCTGGGCTTTGATGGACAGGTAGCAGGGTATCACTCCCCTGCTCTGATCACGTCCTCTGAGGCTCTTGCAGCTCCTCACCTCCTGGTGCACAGCGCTGCAGCTCGCTCTGCGGGGGGCTGACAGGTAGATGTGCAGTGAGCCCCCTGCTGCACAGAGCTGCGGGTGCAATAAACCAGTCGTCCTTTTGTCTGTGTGTGTGTGTGTGTGTGCGTGCATGTGCATGTGTGTCTGTCTGTGATAGGCTATTCCAGTCACTCAGCATCTCACTGAGAACAGTTGAGGGTGAAATAAAACTGCAGTCTTCCATGAAACTCAAGATCGTTTCGCGTGCGTGTATTGCGTGCAAGATTTGAGCTCGAATTGAAGTTTTCGACAACAGATATGTGTGTGTATGTGTGTGTGTGTGCTGTATTCTCCGGCTTATCTGTGGCACTATTCATAAATGTCCATCAGCGAGCAGCATAGCGAGGCACTGTGTCGATCACAGTTAAGCTCTCCCTCTTTGTCTCCCCGCTGCTCCCTTCTTCAGCCGGCCCCAGTGGACAGAGTGGAACACTAATGGCCGCTCGTTATAGAGAAACACCGACATGAAGCAGGCCTTAATGAGCTGTTTTCTGTTTTGTATTTTTCTCAGGGGGTCATTGTTATTGGTGGGAAATTGATTGGCAGCAGGCCCGCACCCATGGGGGCTCTGCAATATTCTGGGCGATAGCAAAGTTGTTGCAGCAAGGGCAGCTTTGTTTAGATGTTTGCAGCTGCAGGGTGTGTGAGCGTCTTTGGATGAGGGAGCTGGTGTGTGTCTGTAGTGTGTTGGGGGTTGCATATATGTTAGAGAGAGAAAGGCACATCAGAAACCCAAAGTTCCCATTTGCTGCTTCACAAAGAATATTTGGAGAGCATTTGGAGAAAACTGTTTAGATTTTTGAAAGTTTGAGGGACTTCACTTCCCAGAAATCATATAAGCCGGCATGTCAGTCATACAACGGTTGTCAGTATTATGCTATAAAACAGTGTAGAAGCTATAGTCTCATTCTGTGCAGTCCTGTGCCCTTAAAGCCATCTTATAGTCACATATATTGTGCCTGTATGCCTGTTACAACAGCAAATCTGAATGGGATGCTACGAGGGGTCGGTAATAGATAGATGAAGTAATGGTGATATAAATGAACATAGTCATTGATTTACTGCACATTTTCTAAAAAATCAATTGTATCTCCATATAGATAAAATTAGAAGATGGGGATGTCTGGTTTTGTCTAATCCAGTGAATGAAAAACCTGACAAATCAGGTTACTTCACATTGAAGAAACATACACAACCTAATATAACGAGACATGGCCTATTTTACCATATCAATCAATCCACAGAGAATCACTACCCACCTGCAACTCAGTGGAGTTTGTGTAGCTTATTTTAGCTCATTGTTTTGTTTCTTTACAGCACTTTACTGTACGGTTCAGCCTAAGTGCCCTCATCAATCCTGCAGCAGCAAGAAGCTCTGATAAGCCCACTGTACGCTACCTGGCCATCACCAAATGGCAGGCAGACAATGTTAGCAACTAGCAACTGTGGACGAAAGTGGAGCATCTAGTACTAGCAGCTAAAGAGCTAGATATTTTCTCATGAGTTGGTGGGAGACCAACCCAGACTGAAAAGGAGTGAGTGTTGTTGGATCTCTTTAAATATAGAGTCGGTCTTGACCTGCTCTATACAAAAAAGTACCCGAGAAAACTTTATGATATGGTGCTATATAAATAAACCTGAATTAAATATTAGACTTTCACTCATCAGGTAGACACAACTCTAAATGAATGATAATGCTGCTCCCTGTGTGCAGGATTTGGTACTGCTTACAAACACATTAGCCTTTGTATGTTAGCCTCAGGTTAGCGTTACAATAGCGTTAGGCCAGCCGAACACATCGGAGGTGTGAGTAGTTATTTTTCTCATTAGTATCCAAAACCGGATTAATGCAGTTTTTATGTCAAATGTTCTTTTCTTACAGTTTATATGCCATTGTCAGATTCAAGGCCGGATCTAGTACATTTTGTGCCCTAGGCAAGCTTCATCTGGCGCCCCATAAATCTAATTATTTGGGGGAATCAAACACATTATAATGCAAACTTCTTAACAGTTCTGAAGAAAAAGTACTGCATGTTTAAAGAAGAATAAGAGATAATAAGAAATCAATATCTTTTTTTACCTCATGTTGACCAATGAACTGTAAAACTGACATCTAAATCACATAAAATACAGAGAGGGAGTGGTTGTCAGCTGGTCAAATTAGTGTTCCAGCATCTTCCAGACTCCGTCTTCATATAATACAATGAAAATGATTAAAAACATCCTTGAATGGTTGAGGTAACAGAAAGTTGCAGTGTTGAATACATTCTTCGATATTCTCTTCAAAATATAGTTGAAATCAGGTCAAAACTAAGTATTGCATTGTTTCTTCTCATCAGTGTCTCAGGTGTTGTGGGGCTGTCTGACTCGTGGCTGCTGATTATTGATCATAGGTGCAAATTCCTCTCTGTACTAATTAAGCATCTTGGTGTAAAGCTACTGTGAATTCTAACAGCCACAAATAGACAAACAAAGAAAATATTCTTTTCCATTAAAAACAATAAACACAGTGAAGTTTTCTGTTTTTTGCTGCAAAACCAAACGAAAGAAAATGGTAACGCTGCGTCCTCCAGTCATGTGTAAACCACTTTAGATGTCTTTGGGGCAGGTGGGGGTGAAGATGGTGAAAAGGTTTAATCATTGCACACTGCAGTCATTTTTGCCTTTTTTTTTATTTGTAACTTAACATTCAGAGACTTTCCAGCACTAAATCTGAAGGAGGAGGGTAGATATAGAGCACTAAGGAGAGATATGTTTGTGTTGCAGCTAATCTTTGACATAACAGGGTGAATTGTTACCTAGTGCAGATTTAAAAAGTAAAAAAATACCCGCTCACTTAAATGTTCTTTTCCAGTAGATAACCAGCTATCCAACAGTGATCAAAAGGTATTCAATGTCTCCCCTTCTAGGTTGGGGTAACACCATGAACCAGCTGGATTTTAATAGTGCTAATCTATGCATCGTCAGCATCACTCTGTCTGCACTTGGTAGATAAAGGCAGCTGGCATGCTCCAAGGCCGAGCTGAATATCAAGCGACTTCAGATGAAGTCTGTTCCTCCAAAAGAGGCCCTGAAAGCAGCAAGACTCTATCCATGATCACTGCCCGTCCAACCGCAGCGCCTCAGAAAGTAACTAGACATGAGAAAAGATTGCGCTATTATTCAAAATTGGTGGAGAAACACAATGTTTTTCACAATGGTGCAAAAGCAATTCTCCAAACCGGAGGTAGAAACAGCGTGAGGCCATTCTTCTTTTAAGAGAGGCACACAAGATTCACTTAGATCTCACGCAGACATCATATTCTACATCTGGCAAGAAGCAGATCTAAGTATGAGCCTCCCTGTGAGGGGCAAGCTGTGTCCTGTCCACTTAAAAATCACAACAATGTTTCCCTTCCTGTCAAGAACCGAAAACAACTGCTCAGACTGACTTGGTGGATTTGGCCTATTCGAATGTGCCACCATGCAGCAGTCTTGTGTCGTGTGTCCTTTGCTTGCGTTTAACGTGTTTGTGTGACATTGCAGGGAGTTTGGCCGCTGGAAGGTGAACAGCTTGGCCCTGGAGAGACAAGAGAACAATGGCTTTTCCTTGCCGCTGGACCCCGAGTTCCTCCAGACCATTAGGCAGCTGGGCAGGAGGCCCAGTCTCGGCGCCATCACTGACAACATTATCAGAAAATACGGAACCCACTTCCTGCTCTCCGCTACACTGGGAGGTAAATACATTAGACGGTCTGTGTTTCTCTTTGATTTCACTGACCTACCTGAACACCCGGGAGAAAGGATGTGTTTGAAGGTGAGGTTTTGGGCATCCAGGTGACCGAGACCATTTTACACAACAGGAACTCTTCCATGAACCTTTTTATGAACTCAGGATCTTGACTCGTGTTTCACCGTGAGGGCCCAGGATCTAGATTTAGTAGTGAGTGAAATCAAAATGTTTTGACTGTCCCTGCAGCTCCTGTTCCTGGAACTATTTGGTAGTGTCCTAAATTAGGACCTTGTCACACCCCTCTTTCACAGCTTGGTGAGGGTGAATTGCCAAAAGAGGTTATTGTTTAAAAAGGTTAAAGATCTAACAGTTAATCATATCTGAAGCTCTAAAACGTCTTGCATGATAATCATAAAACTAATTATCCATTTGAATGTTGACTCAGATGTGATTGTTGTTGTTCCAGCTCATATTTTCTCATTCAGGATGTAAAATCTGTGTTTGGAGATGTTTGACAAAAACGTCCGCGGATCCTCTGTTTCCATAACACTAGATGTAAGTTAGCCGGAGCAGTGTAATGCGCAGTACAGGTCCCATGGCTATCTGCTGCACGATCTCCTCCCAGCTCATCTGCTGGCTCTTTTCATCTTGCATCTCTTGATGAATACCAACAGTATTTAATACAGATTGGAGACAAGACAATCCTGCACAGCTTAGGCCAGTGTGTAGGAATATATACAGGTGCTTTAGGTAACATTTTTACATATCAGAATATCTTAATAAACTGTGATTCTTTGTTATAATACTCTTGAATGTAGACAGAATAAAGAAACAGTGTAAGATAATTAAGAAAATGATACTGTGGGATCTTTGTAACTTCATTTGTATTGGAATCACATGAAACAATTTCGCACCATCAGATTATTTCTCTGGTTGTTAAAACGATTTCAGGACTCAATAATAGAATAAAGTCAGTTGTTAAAATTGAGATTTAATTTTTTCACACTGTGGTGTTAACCTTTATCTGTCCCCAGTGGTAATATACCGCATGTTAGTTCTAATGTCTCTCCAAATTAAAACCACATTCTCCATAAAACCCAACGCTGTTAGAAAGGATTTTTCCATCGATCTTTCACTCTCTCCAGCGTTTGTCAATACACTGTCCTCTGAAAGCTTTGGCTCTGTTTGTACTTATCACCACATTTGACACAATGTAGACCAGAGTATAATTGACAATGGGAACAAACTTTCTCATCAGCTTTCCACCCTCAGAAGTTTTGCTTTTCTGTCTGTGTGATTGTGTAATGAGCACTGGCAGGTGTTCATAGGTTAATATTTACCAATACACCACTGATACCATTACGTGTGTGTATATTCACAGGGGATGATTCATTAATGGAGTCTGTGAATGTGTCTGCTTGTGCTTATTCATAGGGGAAGAGTCATTAATGATCTTTGTGGACAAGCGGAAGTTGAGTCGGACGTCTGAAGTGAGTGAATCCAATGGCACAGCTGTGACTCTGGAAGCTCTGCACCAGCTGGCTGCCTCCTACTTTATTGACAGGGAGAGCACCCTGCACAAGCTGCATCACATCCAGATCGCCTCCACCGCCATCAAGGTAAACGCTTGCTTCTCTCAATCACATAGCAATAAAAGAAAATCTGACCACTCTTTTGTCAAAGCTTTGACGTGCACTCGTTGGATCGTATGTGTTTTTTTGTTTTAGTGGAACAGAATTATTTGTTTTTGCAAAACATGGCAAGTGGTCTTGATTAGCTCACTCATTAATGGAGACCCTGCAATCAGCAGGTTGAGCTCATTTTAATGAGAAGAGCTGTTATTGCCGGCCAATCAGGGACCAGTCTCCAAATGAATTCAGCATATACCCATTCATCCACTATACTTATACTTGCAGTCATTGCAAACAGAGTTATTGAGTTACTGACCTACATGACACTAGAGTATATATAAAAACCTGCAGCCCTAATGAATGCTATGACATTGTTTACAATTTTGAAGCTTTGTTCTGAGAAGCACAAGATTTGTCCAAATATCCATGTTTCTATATATATTCAGCGTTGACTTTCTTGCTGATTATCTGCTTATGTTTTTGAAATAAAAATGATTCCTTTGCTCCCCTATGAGCACAAGTATTGGGACAAATTAAGACACTATACAGTAGTCACTACTTGCCAAGTACTTGCCATTTTCTACCAATTACAGTAAAGCAGTTTACGACCTATCAATGGGCCCTGTGTGGGCTACTTTGGCCTGCTTCAAATGCAGAATATCATCGTGCTGCAGATTATTAAAGCATATTTTAAAGCGCATAAAGCAATCTTTAGTCCTTGGTTGACAAAATGAGACCCTCATTTGCAGACCGGAACCTCTATATAGACTGATAAACTTCAGCTACTTTTATTACTATTTTTAATTAATGAACCCTTCATAATGGATGCACTTTAAGACCTCACCCAATGTTCTAGCCAAAAAACATCCATTTCATAGGTTACCCCCGGTTACTTCAGGAGCTGAACTTCAAATAAATATTTCCACGGTTCTTAAAGAGAAACCACAGAGAACGCCTTTGGTGAGGAAACCTCTTTATTACTTAATAGATTTCTTTCACATTAGACCTAAAACTAAACAAAAAATGTGTCCTACAGCAGTGGTTCCCACACGTTTTTAAACCAAGCAACTTCTTTTACCTCGTTTCCACTATTTATGCTAATTGACCTCTCTTGGTTGCTTGAAGATGCAAGACAAGATGTTTCTTGAGCTTTCGAGGCACCATTGTCGCCTTAGACAGTTTTTTCCTGCCAACAAGCCGTCTAAATTAAATGAAACCATGCTCTCCGGAAAGACAAATATAACTTTACAAATTACTGTCAAACTCTTTTCTTATCTAATGCTATGGTAAAAGTTTTGTTAGGTTCAGGCACAAAAACCACTTAGTTAAAATGACTACATTTAGGGTTAGAGGTTACAATAAAAACCACTTAGTAAAGGTTATGAAACTACTGACGTTATGGTTGAAAAAACACTGTCAGTAGAAAATGGGAAACAAACAATGGTCTCCGGTGATGAAGTCAAATGTTTTGTTGACCGATCCATCCACCCCGACCTCCTCCCTCTTACTTCTTTCTTTTTTCTCGACAGGCAAGGCTCATAACTTACATGGCGGCTAGAGGGATTTGTCACTTGAACATAAACATATGTTGTCTTCCCTTCAGGACGGACATTCTGGTGTAGCACAACAAGCTTTAAGAAATCTAAGAAAACTTAAAAAGCTTCCACTGTTCAGTCTGATTGAGTTGTTTTTGTCGGCTCAGGTCTGTTTGTCTTAGACTGTGTTGAGGCCTGAGGTGTGTCAGTCTTTCTTCAAGCTCTATTTACAGAGAAAGATCTTGTTAACCCTAACCCCGTGCACCTGGAAACCATAAGTGAGAACTGTTGTTGCCAGTCTCAGCTGCAGCAAAATTGCTGTGTATCCAATAGAATTTCTTGATACTTTTCAAAAGACATTTTTCAGTCTAAAAACGTATATATGTCGCCTTGTTTTCTGATGTGGTGAAGCATTCTAGTACCACTGGGCTTTAAGGCACCACGTCACGCACTGTGCAAACCACTGGCATCCCATGCATTATTATGTATGAACAGTTTTGATCTGGAAAATGATTTATAAAGGGACGACTTGGCAGTGTTGATGAGCCACAAATGTAGCTGTTATGATTTGATGAAGCTGAGATTTTAATAAAATTAACTTTACACTGTGTAGGCAAATAACCCATTAACTATATTTAGCTGGTTGATAAAAAATGTTCCTATGTAATCTCATTGTATGTTCTTTATAGTGCTTTGCTGTAGCATTTGAGTAAACATGTAGACATGCATGCTCAATGAGAGAATGAGAGTTTGACCTAGAGAAGAGAGGAAGTGAGTCGAACACTTTCCTTCCCTCCTCGCTCTTTCATGTGTGCATTCACAGGCTCCTATATGACACAGCATGCCATGCATATCAAGATATGCTTATGATGTAAATATCATCCTGCATCTTTCCCTGCTTAATACCTCTGGGGTGTGTTCATTCATCACTCTGTCAGTTGTTATCAAAGGGAATGAACTGAATCAAGTTCGCCCTTCGCACCACCGACTTCTTTCAAGCAATCTGTTCACATGACTTTAATGTGTTCACCTTTGCTTGTGGTAAACAACAGAGTAATGTTAAAGAATGTATCAGAAACCTGCAACCCCCATCTGAGACACTGTCAACTTCTTCAGTATGAATGTTTGTCTCTGTGTGTGTGTGTGTGTGTGTGTGTCAGCCCTGTGATTGACTGGTGACCTGTTCAGGGTGTACCCCGCCTCTCGCCCAATGCCAGCTGGGCTCAGCTCCCCCTTAAAATAAGCGAATATAGATAATAGATGGATGGCTTGATTGATGGTTTCATTGTCAGTGATGATAACATTATGTACTAAAGCTCCAATGAATTTTAATAGCTTGTTTCCTCTGACCAACAGACCACATTACATACATATAGAACAAAAAACTAACTAAAAATCTTCCCAAAAGGAAAAAGCTGGGACTAGCACATAAATCCAGTCCATTTACCTACCTGCTAAAAAAATCTAGATAAAGTGAGTACAGGTGTTGGACAGTGTCCTACGCTCTTGTTGCTTTAGAACTTAAGACTTGCAATACCTGTTTTGAAATGAAGAATTGTGAATACTACAGGTGAGCTATTGCATCAGCTAGATTAGTCAGATTTTAACCGTACATGTTTTAATACTTCCCTCCATTACTCAGATTTTAAATTTGGGAGAGGAGCAACGCAGGACTTCTCTTACCTGCAACAAAATATTCTGTTGTGATCTGTGATGCCAGCTCAGAATTGATTATTAATGTACATGCCTAGACAATAGTGATTGATTGTTGAAAAACCAACATTAAGCAGTGTCTGAGACAGAACTCCACTGGAAAAGCAGGAGCATCAGGGTCTACTTCCCTCATTCTGACTGCGTAGCTGCTGCTAAAAAACGTAATTGCTCGCCTCTTTCTGAGCCGCAGCCCATTTTTCATTGACTTGTCCTTAGTGATGCCCCACTATACAGTCTGTGAGAGATAAAACTGTACATTATCTGAAACAAATTGGCAAGAGGACGTAGAGCTGATTTGGCAGCCGCCATTGAATTGAAGTGATGCTAAAAAAAACCCTGATTGAGATGAATAGAGAAACAGCCCTCTGGGGGTACATTTGTTTGTCAATCATTTTCAGGTGACTGAAAATAAAAATAAAATATTCACAGCATCAGCAGCCTTTAATTCTGAACATGGGTTTTTACCTTACCCCAATGAAGACTGATGCCAAAACAAAGCTGCCTTTAAGAAGAGCGCTGGTCCCCTGGTTTTAGGAGATAACATGTAAAAATGGTAGAAATGCCTGGCCTGAAGGGCTGGAGGACTGAGCACAGCACCACTGGAAAATAATCAAAGACGGGTAAAAATGAGGTAGGAGTATTGAAAGAATGTCTCTGCTGTTACATAGCGTGATGAATCAGCCCTTCCATTTCAGTAATTTCCTTTGAGAGCCTCTGTCATTTGTCAAACATTTTGTGGTATAAGTTAAGGTGTCACATGCAACCGAGCAGAAGAGATGAGACGAGGACAGACGGGCCTTATTTAGCAGGCCTTTTAGCCCAAGATCAAGGTGTGGCAGGCACACAGAAAACGCTGCATCAATCAATGCGCAAACCCTTGATTTGCAGCCCAGGCTCCTCCGTATTGAAGATTCATTAAACTAAAGTTGGGAGGAGAAATATCATTGACGGGGAGGAGAAGTGATAAGCAATGTTTGACCCAATTTGCTGTGCGAGCCCTGAGTGTTCAGTCAGTCATGCAGCGTTACGCTTCATTTGTTGGGGTGGAGGAGAACACAAGAAAGACTTGAGCTTCAGAAATCAGATAATGGCTGCTGAGGAACGGTTGCCGAGAACACGGCTCCCTGAGTTCGGGGCAGTTTTGATGGCAGTATAAACAAAACAAAACCAAATAAAAAAAAGCCAAAGCACCCTGTCCTCTGTTATCACAAGCGGGATGAATAATTCATTACGAGCAGATTCTCTTTTTTAGCATCTTCACTATTCAGAAAGGAAGATAAATGTTCTTTTGTCTTGTCTTGTCTCCAACCCACTAACCTTCAACAACATCTATAGGCTTAAGTCTCATCTGTGAGCTCCGATGTCAAGCTTTTTTAAGACTTCATCTACCGCTGCTTAAAAGAAGTGAAGCCCCCAGAGCCAAAATAAATACACAGAATCTAATTTGTTGTCTTAGCGCCTTAGTGTATAGTGAGTGGTACTTCCTGTAAAAGAGCATAGCTTAGATTCTCTTAAAGATGCTCAGTGAACATAACACCACATACAGTATTATATTCTACTTTATTCTTTCAAAGCAAAGGTTTTGCTCCCCTGTGGCTTCCACAGGCTTTTTTTTTTTTGCTATTCTAGGCCACATAATAATCTCATTCTGATGCTATTTTCTTCCTCTTCCCCTTTTTCTTGCTTATAGTTTATAAGCTTATCCCTCGCTGGCTGACATTAGAGTCTAAGCCAGTGCAACAAAGTGGTCTTAAAACATGCATTGAAATCCTCAAAGATTGAATAAACAGGCGTTAACGGATCTCAGATGCAAATGTGGATTTTCACATCTACTATGCCGTGATTAAGCGAATGAAACTCTCGAAGGTGCAGCGAATGAGGCAATTTTGAAATGAGCGATGATTTTCATGAAACATTAATGCTATCTTGTACTTTCTTTCCCCCAGCAAGCAGAAACTACAGCAATTTAAAGTCCATTGTTGCTCAATCTGACAACACGGGCTCACTAAGTGACATTTTATGCTGTTTTTGTGGAATTATTCATATGAGGGATTTGCAACAGTGATGAATCTTCATCAGTAAAATGTTTTCGCCTAACTAGTCTTATGATAATATTAAAGCCTTAGATTTTTAAATAATGGATGTGCCTCAGAGCCATTTGTATCAGTGGACCATGTTAATGGGCTAAGTGCTACCTCGCCCTGCCGGGGCCTCACACCAATAACACAGAGGCTATCATCCATCTATATACCGTGCAAGACAAGGCACAATCTGATTTAGATAATACAGGTATTTTAATAGCCAACTTGTAGCCTCATTTCCTTTTATCATGTTCATTTAATTCAATTTATAAGCTCTAAATATTCAGTTCGAGCTTCTCAATGAAATCCGATCTTGTATAGTGGTGACTTCCTACTTAGTCGAGTCTCAGGTACAAAACAAGAATTCATTTTAGAACATTGATATATTTTCTATTTCTTGATTGATGAACATTTATTCACCAATGTTCTTGTTTTTTCATTTTCCTGTTTCATTTATTATGTGTTATTATTAATACTTGCTTTTGCAACAACACAATTATTTCTCATTCTTGTAGCAAAAAAAGCATATTTGAACGTTTCTGTGTGTGTGTGTGTGTGTGTGTGTGTGTGTGTGCATAACCTCCCTAGTGGGAACACTATATCTCCCCCTCCACTGAGTCAAGCTAGCAGCTGTGTGGTGTTCAGTCCGGTTAAAGATGCCAAATACTGGCTCTGGCTCTCACCTGCTCCGAAAGCTGTGTTGTCCGAGAGTGTCCACTACGTATGAGCGTAATATGAAGCTTAAAGGACGCCGTCAGGACTCACTTGGGAATGTTTGCTTGCTGTCTGAACATGACAATTAAAGCAGAAACCTGAATAAATGAGTGGATAAACAAATACACGATGCTTCCATACAGGGTACGAGAGCTCAGTGAATGGTTTGATGAAAATGACATTTGCAAGTGACCAGATCTTAACTCAGCTGAGCAGCTACGGGAGACTTTAGGCGCATGTGTTCGGGCCTGTGTCCACACACCGTGAGGGAAAAAAGTGCTGCTTAGCTTTGTTCTATGATGACCACATAACAACACGATTACAATGCCTGGGGTGATAAAAGCACAACACTCACCTGCCACAGTCTGTCTGACGTATCCTAAACCTCAGGACAGATAGAGTTTCTCCTCCATTTTCTTGGTTACCAGGGTGACGAGCCCCATCTCATATACGGTTGGTTGAGCGACGACACCAGCGCTTTTCTGAAAAGTTCTGACATTTTCAACTAGAAGCACTAGAAGCGGCCGCGCAACAAAGGCAGAGTGCATTTTCTCCACATGGGCAACAGCTGAAAGAACACACTGGTGCTCAGAAGAAAATGTTAGACAGACCTCTCCACCACCAACATCTACACCGAATATATCATTGGGAAGCATCGTCTCCATCCCTCTAATAATGTTCCAGAGACTTAGATAATCAATACCAAGGAGCACTGAAGCTGGACCAACAGCTAGCAGTGATCAAACCATACTAAGATACTTCACCCATCTCTCATCTGAAGTTGACTTCCTGGTTGTTTTTCTTGCAGTGGTGCACTATTTTATAGGCCATTATGTAGATGAATACATTTGATACATACGTAGATTTAAGCTTAGCACTGATCTGATGGAGCTTTTTTTGCTTGCCAGCTTAAAAGCTTGCTGGTTCAAGGATTCTGTGCATAATGGTGATTGGCAGCTTAATGGAAAACAGAAACAGGCTCTAGCTTTTTATGATTGGACTTTTAATTTCAGCATACATTTCTGATTTTTTAGAAACAAGTTTCTGTTTTGCTGCTACACCACCGTGGTCACTCCAGCATGGAGTCAGCTCTGAAGACATTAAGAAAAGCTAAACGACTTTAGGACTCTAGAAGTTATGCAGTGAATGTTTTTAGGATTAATAAAAGAGTAAAGACATCAAAAGGCGAGCCTGCAGGGCAAAGTAAAATTCATTGTGATAAGATAAACAAGGCACGTCGTCAGCATGTGTAGGCATCAAGAACTGCTTATTCTAGGAAAGCCTTAAAGTGCAATTAAATGTTCCATTAAATGCAGCTGTTAGTTATTCCAACGCAGTCAGCACAATTATCTTGTCCTCAATTATGGCACATTAATAATTCCCCCACCAACCGATCCATGTCATTAACATATCACATTTTTGGAATCGCTTGTATTTTTTCTGAAAAAATGCCCCATGACGTCTTGAAAGTAGTAAAATATACAAAAAGTATTTTTCTTTTTGGGGTCGATTTCTAATAGAGAAGGCTGACTGTGCACACATGCTCTGCTCCACTGGGTTCCTTTTTGCAGATGGTCTCATTGCTATGCATAGAAAAAACGTCTTTAGATTTGCATTTGGTCAATTTTCCCCTTTAAGTTGGAACTGTTGGATCTGTCTGTGTTAGAAATTAATCTGCAGATCCCTACGGAGGCTGCTTGGATTTTAATTAATTGTGTTAACGCGTCAATAATAAAAAAGAAGAATGTACGTCAGTTACTCCCTCTCTCCCACACTCTCTCTACCTCCATCTGACTGTCCTTGATGATATCTTTGTCAGTTTGTAATTACTTTAAATATAGTCTTCTGAATAGAGTTAGAATAAGTATTCTTTAGGAGGAGACTGAAAGAGACGTACTGTTTATCGTACATACAGAGCTCCCAGCTTTTATTCATCTTCATGTCTCTCTGTATTTAGTTTTTTCATTGACCTTAGCTGTCAAAAGTAGAAAAAAAATTAAATAAAACTTTTCTGCCAGCAGCGGCAAAAGTCTTCCTTTTCCTCCTGGCTGGATACCACGGTTGCTGTCATTAATCTAGCAAGGATATGTTGTTACTTATATTGGACCTTTGGGGAAATATTCAAAGAAGACACCATCATGGTGTTTGGCAATAATTCGCAAGTGACAGCGAAGGAGATAGATTTCCCTTCAGGTTGGCAGTTTATCTTTGCTGCCCATGGAGCCTGGATATATGCGTGCTCTAAATCAGGCTTTTGTCAAGGATGATTGAGCTGAGATTGTGAACAATCAAACTGTGAGAGATTCTACAGTGTTGTTTTGTGTGTGTCTGTGTCTTAGCGCAGATCTGGTGTTCTGTCTTTGAGCCCTGGATATACATAGTCGCATCTTTCAAGACTTGCGGCAGAAGTTGTGAGATCTTTTCATGCCTGTCTCAGAAGGTATTCTGTTTTGACTTAACTTTTGTTTCTTGCTTCCAAGTTTATACCCAACTTCTAGAATTGCACTCTTACCTTGCAGAGTCATTTTACTTTGCAATATGTCCTCATCACTGTGTGTGAGAATGAACGTCTCTGACCTGCAGACGTTTTCACTCATCAGTGTTACTTTTGCCTTAAATGGTAGCAGATTTGCTACTCTTAGTTCTGTTTTTGTAAATTTGTCCTATTTCTTTTACCAAAAAGCTCATCCAATCACACCTGGGTGTTATGAAACTTACAGCTGCACTTTCAAAAAAAGAGAGAGTCTCTTCTCCAACTGTTTTCATGTTTTCATATGAAGTATTATGATATTAGGTGCTCTTCCGCATGAAAACCACCACACACACAAGTAGAGAGTACAGTAGAAAATGAGCCCCTGAAATGTTTTACTCTCTACGATGGAGGGGAATGGTGCTGTGAGAGTAATTACCTGAATCTGCATGACATGGAGCCCAGAAACTCTTTTTTTGGCACAACCAAAGCCACTTCTCCAATGCAAAGTTTTAACACCAATGTGTCACCACAGAGCTCTTCAAATGAACATGGTGTGAGTTATACAAGACTACACTGACTGAGATTGGCTAAATGGCCACCTTATTCAATGTTCAAGAGCAATACTATAATGTGTCTGCTACACATGCTTGCACGCAGTTACTGTGTGTGTTAGAACCTCTTTGCTGTCAAAATTAATCAGAGACTGATGCATTAAGGTACATTGCAGACAGAGTATAGCCTAATGGCTGTAGAAAATTGAAGCAGTCTCCATAGAAATAGTTGAATTTTTGTCTCGCTTTCTTTCTGTTATTGTATTCAGTCAACCCACATATTGAATCACGACATTTTAATTTAGTATAAATGAAAATACAGAATTTGTTTTGGAGTTAAGCCAGCAGAAAATGAGGCAGTGAGTTTTAATAGACCACCCAACCCAAGGTAACAGGTAACACATTCAGCTCGAGTGGAGCTGTGCATCAGTTACCTGCCTGAACAACTTCAAAAGCTTAGTTTTTTGTCCAAGAGAACCATTTCCTTCACACAGGAGGTGCTTTTATTAAAAACAGGAAGAAGACAGGTCCATCCGCTTGTGTGTAGGTAAATACATGCAAGCAGCAAATGCTATACAAGACACATTATATAGTCTTCTACACTCTGTTAGGTTTGCTGTCATTTAGAAAAAAATGTGCATTAGGCACTCACTGCTTAAATTCCCCATCGGTTACAGAAACAGCTTTGCTATTACTCCCACACTGATACTAAGAGTGAGGGTGAATTGGGCTTTCATCACAGACCACGTAAAAAGCTCAGAGTACAAATCACGGATGCTGTTTTCATGAATTTACTGAGCAAATTACAAAGTTATTTCAAACGGCTCTCCAGCACAGACACAAGGACACAGTGATGTTTCCTGCACAGACTGTTGTCACTGTACAACCCACTGCTGTCCAAAGACTTCTGTATGTACACACCTTTCCTCAAAGAAACACTCACTTCCCAAATATGAACTAGACGGAGCTGTCAGAATGTGCGTCAATGGATGGGATGTTTCGTCTTTTTCTACTCCTACATGGTTGAACCTGTTCTGAGTCAATTAACCTGACTTAGACTAGGTGTGTCAAACCAAGAGCCCTCTCCGCCTCCTGCCGGTGCTTCCAACACGCCCACTCATGACTGAGCACTCATGAGCTCCATTCCAATGCTTTTTTTGTGGATTGAAGCTGCCCAATGTCACTTGAATACAGGAAAAGTTTTCATTGCTAATTATATCTGTTGTGTGACAGATTGTCAGATATACAGAAATGTCATAACGCATGGAGTGTGGATAAATAGCGCGGCCATATGTTCTATAGACTGGCTGGTGGATGACCCTCTCTCAGCGCCAAACCGACAACTTCTGCCAACTGCTTTGGCGCCTCACTTCATGTCACTGAACCGTTTCCTAGATTTGTACAAGAGTTCTCCTGAGACAAGAGAAACTCATGCTAACCAAATGTGTTTTCTACCCTGAAGCGGCAGTAATTTAATATCCTCCAACCCTCAGGAGCTCACTTGGGGTGTCATATATTCTCTCACTAAGACTTTACACCTCCCGCGCAGCCACATCAGTTTCCTCGGGGAAAGGATTTTGTGGTGAAACCTTCTCTACACTGTTCACTCTATCATCAAATTGTCCATCTGCCACTGTACAAACTGCACTCTTGCAAAGGGAATGAAAAAAGGTGAAGTGATTGGTCATGATTGAAGTAATCACACCTAGTGACAATAATAATCCCATTGTAGGTCTGGTTTTAATTCTGCCACAGGGGCACCAAAACTGCCCAAAAATCACTTGTTACAAAGCTCACATCACACACCTTTTATAACAGAGCTTTGTGTTTAGTGCCACTGATCTAAATAAAATAAAGCCATATTAAAAGTAAAAGGTGTTGTGAAGTGAAGTTGTAGGTTCTAAAATCATCCTCTTGCAGCATTTTAGCCACCATTTAATTCAATTTTACGTGAGGAAGTTACAACCACAAAAAACTCAAATGTACTAGAAGCTACTGGTAATGATAGATAAGAACATGGAAGGACATTGTAATCTTTGTACCGCTAAGGAATAAAAATTAATTAATGAGCTTTTGGATATATTACAAACAACACTTCTGTATTGATTTGAAGTTTGATGGTTTTGTTTATTGCTGTGTCTCTTTAGGAGATGCTCAAATTAATTCCAATAACTTTAGTGATCCCCTGACTCTTCATTTAGCGCCGTCATCAGGGGGGAAAAAAGCAATGTGTCCAATAATCCCCTTTGTTTAACCAGAAACAGAAGTACTCAGGTACAGAAATCTCAGGTGAGTTGTTGCAGGAAGACGGTGTTTCTGGTTAAACAAAAAGGATGTTGCTCTTTAACTCTATCTCTGTAGGGATCATTTCCATAATGTTGGAAGACGAATTTAATGTCAGTGACAAAAACAAGCACTTTAAGTGGACGTACTTTGAAGGGCGCAGTTGCAGTTTTGCAGCTGCTGACTGAGACCATCTACTGGACCAGTTCCAAAACCTTTAGTACCTTTTAGTCATTTAGACCCCAAAATATGCACAAATTGGGCACAGATTTAAAAATACTGGAATTACTTACTTAATCACTAATGTTTAGTGATGTTATAGGAGTGCAATGCTAAATCTGTGGAGTACGCTTTTAAGCCACATTGGAACAACGGGTCCACAATTGACGGAGATGACTTCGTTCCCATTCCTCTCATCACATTTCAGTCTGTGTAGTTCTCTAACAATATTGCATAAGTCATGTAAAAGTTTGCATCAAGCAATTACATGAATCCTCAGGTGTGTGTATAATTGAATAGTACATGCTTACACTAGCATCACAATGGAAGTTAGGCTCTAATGGGTGTCAGTGGGCATTGTAGTGGGTAAACACAGTGTAGAGATGAATTTGACAGATGACACCACAACTTACCCATTACGCTTTACTCGAGGGATCCTTATCACAACTCAATTTCCAGCCCACTGGCTCACCATAGACATTCTCCTAAATATGATTTGCACAGTGGAGAAGTCTAAATAATGCATAATATATTTTGTGTTTCTCAGAAGAGGAGATAGTGAAGGGAAAAGGGTGTTGTTAATCTTATTCTGCATGACATTTAGTCACGTACTCTCTTATCCTCTTGCTTTCTTTTCCCTTTATCTCTCTCTCCCTCGCTCTGTATATTTAATGCCATTAGTGGGTTTCTTTCTCAGTATGGATTATTGTTATCTGCTTCTGTTTTCCTCCCTTCAGGTGACCGAAACAAGGACGGGCCCTCTTGGATGCAGTAACTATGACAACCTCGACTCTGTCAGCTCCGTTTTGGTTCAGAGCCCTGAAAACAAGATTCATTTGCAAGGTTGGTCATCCATAATTGAACTCCCCCAATTTCTGATGGAATTGTCACAGTGTCTGTTCTCTGGCACGCTTGTAACGGCAGCGCGAGAGTGTCAGAACAAATTTAGCTTCAATCACTCTTTCGCTTTTCTTTTTTTTTTGCCATGCATTCTTGCAGAGTTTTGAAGTGAATCCCAGGCAGTAATGATTCAGAACAAAAGTAGCAGTAGCAGTAAAAATACAACTTTAAGTGAATATCAGCATATTGCATGTGACACCAAGCATATGTCAAGAAAAAAAACAGAGTAAATGAGTTCCGGCCTTCAGTGATTTACAGATCTAACACGCAAAAACCATATAAACACATTTTCCACAATACCAGCTCCTTCTCCATTCATCCATGTGATATGTATGTTCTGTTTTTATCCTTGCCTCAGGCCTTCAGGCTATACTGCCAGAGTACCTGAGGGGCAGGTTTGTGCAGGCAGCTCTCAGTTACATCGGTTGTAATGAGGAGGGCCAGTTTGTGTGCCGGAACAATGACTGCTGGTGCCAGTGCGCCGGGGACTACCCGCAGTGTAATTGCCCCGAGGTGCATCTGAGGGCTATGGAAGCCAGTTTGCTGAAAATCCGAGACTCCTGGTACATGGCCAACCAAGACTTTGAGGAGTCAGGTCAGTGTTTTCCTTTTTTTCACTCATTCAATGGCTGTGGTCTTCCCACTGACAGCAAATTAGACCCTATTGTTAAAGGAGCCGACGGGCAAAGAAAACAAAGATGGAATGGCCATGAAAAAAAAGAGAAAATTGCGTCCTGTCCATGTAATGGGAATTCATTAGTACTTAGAGGAACAATTTTTAAAGCAGCAGCTTGTAAAATTATACGACAACAACAAAGAAGAACATCTCATGCCTCTTAAATGAATTGATTTCGATTTGATGGATTTTCACAAAGTGTTAGGCGTGGTCATACCCTATAAACTCCTACAATAAAATCTTGACTAAAAAGAATTGATGCGTCTCACAAATGTAAAGCACTTTTCCATATTTTAAATCTCTCTTGACTTTGGTAGCTTTTGGTTAAAACACCATCAGAAAAATGAAATGCTTGACAAATGATGGTACTTCATCACATTGATGAAAGAACGCTGTGAATCCAGTACTGCCATAAAGCAGTCCTGCTTCTTGATTGACAACATGTTCCTCAGTGGCCCACAACAGAGATATTAAAGGCACAGCTGACTCAGTAGAAGCCAGAATAGCTTCTTCCGCATTTAAACGACTGTGTTTTGCTGCTATATGAGCTCGTCTGTGTACAAAAATTGCACGGTGCAAATGTCATCGTCCAGAAAATGAAAGGGCAGCATTATTAGCATGTGAATATAGGTCAACAGTGATTCGGTCAGATGAAGGATTTTCAGTTGCTGTAATCTGTTAGCAGCCTATGATGTAACACTTTGCCAGTTTATCAGCTAACCTTTGTTAATGTCAGCTGGGTAACATGGCAAAAACATGCCCGTCGGCTATCAGCTAGCCACTGCGCTCACTTGGGATGAGTGTGAGAAAAGAATTCGCACAAGCTTTGAGACAAACTTTTTGCAAGGTGATCTTATTAATACATAAGCACCCTCACAGTGCAGCACGTATTTGACTGAATGTTCCAACATAGCTCTGTTTCTGTGTCCCCATCATTACTGAAAGTGTGAGCTGCATCCACAGGCTGCGAGGGCATCGGGCTCTTTCAATCATCCCCAGCCCTGCCTTAAGCTGTTCTTTGTGCACCTTGCTGGCTGTGTGTTATTACTGGCTACATGCCTCTGTACTAAGGGGCAACTTGATTAGCACACAGCTGGCGATAACTTAAACAGCAAGGTGCCCTGAGAACTACAGTTGCAGTGCTGTATTAAATAAAGAAAATAAGTAAGTAAGTTCTGTTGAAACCCTGGGGGATCCACTTGTATATCTGATCTAACAGAGAGGAACTACCATCAGTAGCAGAGGAAAGAGATTCATAATCATGACTCTGGTTGTTAAATGCAGCTTTTACAGTCAGCTGATGGCAGAACTGATTTGATTTGATTCGACCAGTCACTGAGTGTGATATGCTTTAATTAGGAAATCTTATTGCTTAAAATATGTAGTTTCTTTGTGGTTTTGAACAATCGCCTGGTGATATTCAGCTTACGGTAAGACAACTAATAAGGTCAAATTCATAATAACATATTGAAATAGACAACTGATCACATGACTAGTGGAGTCGGGGGGTACAGTAGGTTCTGATCCAAGAGGTCTTGCTCAAATATAATTCAATATTCTTCATTTGTTGTATTTGCTTAACATTAACCCTGCTTTTAAGACATCATTTATTAATTGTAACCTCATAATTTATCAATTTAAGAAGAATGTGCCAAATAATCCTTTTGATATCCATATTTACCCTCCGCCACCTCCATCCACCAATGTTATTTTTAATTATGCTCAGACAGTGTCTGAACTTGTGCTCCTCCAAATCTGACAGTGGCTTCTATTTTTACAATCACACAAAAGGGAACTGCTGTTACTTCTCCTGGGTTCAGTGGATGACAAGATAATAATGGTGGGTAGAGAGTGGGTTTCTAGGGATGAGGTATCGTTGTCTTGGTGATAAAATCAAAGTCTAGTTCAGCAGCAACGTGCAGTTTCCACCTTCCCCAAGAAACTCGACACTATGAACAGGTTCCGTGAACAGTATTTATTTATACATAAATCAGTTGACATAAAAATACACACATAGTCAATTTACAATGATCACGTAATCGATTTAACACGGCCTGAAAAACATGGAGGAAACCATTGTACTGAACCATAAACTATACAATGTCCATTTAAAATACCCTGATGAGGCTCTTTTTAAAAGCATTTTTAAGCGGTGTATGTAATTTGTGAGCCTCACACACCTGGGGCACATGGGGGGCTGCTGCTGCACCCTCAGCACCTCTCTGTCCCGCGGCTATCTGACAGTGATGTGTCTGTGTGGAACCTCCTCAGGACCAGATGTGCGTGTCAGTCACCAGTGGTCAGTGGAAACTTTCCCCCACCCCTTGGCGACAGGCCTGTTACTGAGCCTATTTCAAAAATGAATGTGTATATCCATGACCCATTTGTTTTTTATATTTACATCTTCAGTAGAAATGAAGGGTCTTGGGGCTTGGTGCCACAAACAGGTTGGGTTTTCATGGGATTTAATGGCAATAGGGGAAAAAAGAATATCAAAAGACTTCTGCTTTATGTCAAAAGGCAACATCTTTAATTAACATGTGCAATCAATTGAACAAACGTGGAGGCTGCACCGTGTAGTTTCTCTTCTCCTCAGGAGGATCTCGCTCATTTTAAAATGTAGGCCAAACTAAAGGACCCCAAATACCCCTTTTAACATATTTTATTACAAGCTGTTTAATCAACTTATTAATTTCACAGGAACATGTAATACACCTTGCATAATCACCAGGGAGGCCATTGACACTTAATTGGTTTTCTAATCAGATGCTGTATTATCAAGATAACGTTAACTAATTACAAACAGCGCAGTCATTTTCTCATCCGTGTTGCACTTGCATCGGTTTTCCATACAGCCAATGATGATTACAAAGATGATGATATTGTTCTTGAATGCCTTGGAAATGTAATATTTTTGCTGTGTATTGTGTGTGCAGCAGCTCTGACAGGCTGACAGATATTATCCTCTGTGCTCTTTGACTATAATATTTTCTCACAGACTCTGCAGTATTATCCCTGAAACAGCTATTGGCCGTTCATTGATGGAAGAATCTTGCTCCAACCCTGGATTTGCTCAGATTTTTGCTATTAGCATATGCGTCAGACAATATCCCTTCCAGTTTGCCCTGCGACCCTTGAGCCCATGTGGCCTCTGCAAAGTGATTCTCTCATTTGGTTTGATGATCCTCATATAGTGGGAAGCATGTGAAACAGTTAGTTTTGCCTGTGTTGGTGAAGAAACACGTGTTCAACTCTCATCCTGCATCTCTCCATGACTTCCAGATGAGTTTCAGAACTTCGTTCGAAGGCTTCCCACATTCTACGCCCTGAACACGTCCGCCATCCAGTACTTCTGGAAGATGGAGCCGACTGTTCACCAGCGCTACAAACAGCTGGAGCTCAGCACCCAGCAGCTCCTGGGCAAAGCGCGACGCATCGTCAACAAGCTCTTCACCCTCAGCAAGAGGTGTCGAACTCAGCCTAAAATGATTATGCTGAGGGAGAGGTGAGAAGCTGATAAGTATTCCTGCTGACCTTTCTGTTGATACGGATGTGGAAGTGTGTGTGCGCGTTTCTGTGTGTGGTTGTGCATGTGTGAAAATAAGCAAAAAATCCAAAGCCTGCAGCCACATCACAAGTCCTTTCAAGCAAGCTATGAAAGGAAGTGCTCATTTATTTTCTCCAGCCCGCTCCGTGCGCAGCGCTTTGTTATCCCCCCAACTAGGCTTTATGCTAATAATACCCACAATATATAAGCGCTTTGATATTCAACTGAGGTCCTACTGAAGTGAGCTATAGTGTCACACCTGATGACTTGGCTGCACTCCCAGCCCAGGTTTCCTTTACATCCAGGAAATCAAAGCTATCCTACTGTGAAATTAAAGTTTGCAGTGTTTTAAAGGAATATGCTAAGTTTGGATTTTCCTGTTGGTTAACTAACTTGTGAAAAAAAAGTTTCCTCTGTCTCCTCAGTTGATCATTCCATCAATTTTTGGTGTTTTTCTCTGGAAAAATATAGTCATATAGTCTTCTGACTCCAAGCTTATGAAAAAGAAATGTGATTAAGTCAGTACTGCTGATGCAGCCAGGTTTATTTTAGGAGCTATTTCAGGTGAGAAACCAAATATTCATTCTCTGAGTTTCAGCTGCAGCTCCCATCACCCACCACTTTCACATCCTGTTAAATATGGGAAAATAATCCCTGTTCATTCAAACCACATTATATTCCTTATACCAGCATTTTACCCATCACCTACAAACTCTTATCAGACCATACATGCATGCACAAGATGTATTGTTAACCTTAGAGCTGCTACAACCTCTATTTAGTAGATGTTTTAGATGTTCAACGGAGCAGATGCAAAGGTTTTAGTATAGAGCACAATAGCCAGTGAGCTACAGAGTTGGTGCACGCATTTATGGGATGTTTACTAAGGATTTATTATTTTTTAGGCACTTAAATACCAAATGCATTTAGCCTTATTTACTAATAGACTGCACCAGGGCTGGACTGGACATCTGGCAGACTGGGCACTTTCCCAGTGGGCCGACACAACTGTCTTTGTGTTTTTCTTTTGTCTGACCAGCCCATGAGACAGTTACACCGGCCCATTATATTTTTTCCTTAACTGACACTGGGCTCACCCAATGTATTTCCGAAGGCTTTGTTATTATTGAGTTAAAAGGGTTAAAAAGTGGAATTTAATGAGTGTATAAACAATGTTCAATCGAAGGTGTATAATACAGGATTTTAGAGTTGTGGTTGAATATCATTGGATAGATTCTAATTCTATAGTGATACATTGACAGTGTGTTCACTGTGAGTTCATGGCCGGTTTATGGAGCTACAGTACTGTGTATCACCAGTAAAGATTTTGAGAATCAAGAGTTACGCCCAAATCAGACACGACGTGTTGTTTTCAGTGACAAGCATAAGCACAAGCTTTTTTTCTTGTGGCATTAAGAGGTTTTCCAAATCGGATAAATTGAGAGGGGCACCTTCCGTACGTTTACTTCCCAGTAAAATCATGATTAGGCTGGTAATTCGGTGGTTGCCTAGCAGCAACAACAACAAAACAAAATAAACTACAGCAAGCTTCTTTTTTTTTTAAATGTAGGCTTCAACAAAAAAGGGCAGTGCGGTTCTGCAGCCTGCTTTCCTCTTGTGGAATGAATACACTCGCACAGATGAAAGTGTCCTCTCGTCAACCAGTATGCCAAGTTCAGCAGCAGCTCGATTTATTAGGATAATCGGAGATGAGTTCACAAACAGGGCACATCCACACGTGCAGCACTGAGTACTGAATGTAATATTCAGTTTTCCTCAACACTTCAGCTGAACAGTATCTTAAGGCAAATTTAGGGAGAGCTGTGAATGTGATAATGAGATATAGTGAGAGTGATGAAAGTAAATACTTAAATTGGATATTTTGGATCCTGCTGTGATGTAACCTCTCAAAAGATCTAAGGAAGTGCCTGTTACTTCATTTTAAGAGGGCTGAAAGCCAAGCAGTTAGTACAAAATGTATATCGGTGCCTCAATTGAAATATTGCATTTTCCTCCATATAAAAACCTTTTATTAGTGGGATATAATTTATACAATTCCCATTTTAAAAATCCATCCAAAATGACAAGAAAATTGCAAGCCTCTATTCCTCAGCGTCTTTACATATAGCCTCTTGTGTAATGACGAGTTCATGACCGAGTTTTCTTTTCTTTCTATAAAAGACATGCGTGCATCACTGCAAGCCATTATTTACTGAAGCATTATGGTCTTTGTCACATGAAGAAAAAACAGGACAGAATCACTGGAAATCCATTTGGAAGTTTCTATTAGAACTTTCTGGTACAGTCTTTGAAAATGAGGACACTATTTGTTTTTCTGTTTTGAGCTGCACTGAGAAAACAAGCATAAAACATCTGATGCGCTGTGGGGGGGTTTTGTGATTCACCAAGTAAATATCGCTTTTATTGGAAAAAAATGATCCGTGGACAAAAAAAGTTTTGCTCGCTAGTAAAAGTTTAATCTGTTGCAGAAGGAGAGAGTTTGTGTGTGGCATTGATCTGTGTGAAATGGGCTGACAGACAGTGAACAGATTGCAGAGTGAACACCCAGTTTCTCTTTGGCCTGCACTGCACACTGCGTCTCCATGACAGTTTACATGTCCTGCTGACACAAGCCTCTTTATGAGGGCAGAACAGCTTCCTCTCCCTCGCTGTGCACAGCCTCCACTCTGGAGGTGAGATATGCACAACTGACTCTAACTGATGAGTTTCAGAGAAGCTGGGTACTGTAAAGACTGTTAACACATTATATCCACAGTCTTTTGACAAAATGTCACCAGATTTGAAATGTGAAAATGTCTTTTGCTCCTTTTCCATTTTCCTCCACATCACACTCGGCTACACACAACAACTACTGTACACTCACTGTGATGTTGGAATACTGTAGCTATTAGGGTGGCTTTCTGGTTCAAAGAACTTGTGTTAAAAGTGATCTGAAGCAAACATACACTACAATCGAAGTCTCCTATAGCACTTAAGACATAATGCGTGTCAAAAAAATAAATAAAAAGACTGTCACAGTTTTGGACACATTTTCACACTGCAGACAAATGGACATGTTCATTTATGTTCCCAAACTCCCTAGTGATGTGGAGTCCGACAACATAAAGAGATTAAAAGCTTAAAGGTGGGGTAGGCAGAATTTATTTTATTTGGCAAATATTCCATAATAACCTTTTAGCATATTGTAATTCAAGTGGTCAGAAAACTTCTGCCCTCCCCTAGACTCTGGTTTCAGGCTTTAGAACATCTAACCCCTATTATACTGTCACACTAACGTTGCCTATTCTGGATGATTCCTGCATAATGATGATTTTCAAGAGCCCCAGGTAGAGTCTAAAAAGGTTCTCTTTACAATGTTTAATCAGACCAAAGTGCATTTAAACATGTTGTTTCAGATCAAACAAAAATTTATAAAGTTTTTGCAAAAATACTCGAATACTCGAAATAGCTATATGTAGCAGTTTTCAAATCAGAGAGCTTCATAACTCATGTATCAAAGTTACAATCAGTTGAGTTGAAGGGAAAGGGTTTTGTTTGAAATTCATTGCAATTTACTTTCATCTGTTCTCCTTTGGCGACGGTGCTGTATACGCGCACATACATCTGACATTCATCATTGTGTCTCATCAAACGTTTGCTAAGGGAAAGTCAGCATCAAACACTGCTATAATGTTTGTTCCTGTGCAGAAATGGGAAATAGCCCCCCAGAAAATGTACTGAGGTTTTGAAATACGCCTCGTATATTTGCTCTAAACCTGGTTTACAAAGAAACTCGGCGGACTTTTAACGATTTTAATGTAATATTCACACTGCCACACACGCAGTCTAGCTATTATTTAGTAAAACAGCTGTTTGGACAAAAAGGATTTTTTTCCCTTCAAAAGTATGTTTTTGAATGTAAATTACTTATACATGCACCATTGTTTCCCCTAAATTAATTTAGCAGCTGTACACGGCCACAATAGCCAAACTGCTAACTCTGCTAGAGAACAAAAGTGGATTCAGAGATGTGACAGGTGCGCAACAAAGAAAGTGAAAGACTAATTTATGGCATTATAATCTTGTCATGCGGTCCACCTGCTCCTTTTTTCACAATATCAGGAATTCTGATTTACCATTAGAGTTTGTGTCTTAGAATAAATAAAACATTTAGTGTGTTTCATATGAAGCTCTAGTCACTGACTGGAGTCATGCATCAACATGATGTTTCAAAATCAGATGTTGAGCAGTGTTTTTAAAGACAGAGAAGACATAGTTTCTTCACACACAATTTTTTTTTAAAGTTTGAGCAATGCTTGCAAGAGAATGTGTGTTAGGGTTCTTGTCTGTGCTCTTCTCCCTGGTTTAAAGTGGATGAGGCCGTGTTGGAAAAAAGATTATATTAAGTATCTTCTGGCCTGGAAACCAGATGAATAACTTCTGATAACAACTGTTTATCTAATATGAGGCGGGTTTGATACGATAACTGTACGGAAGAGGGTCGTTGATTTTCGTAAACAACCAAGATGGCTGCCATTGAGGTGGAACTTCTGAATCCACTATCGCGTCTGTATTAAACACTGGATGGTATACTTTCATCTAACAGCTGCACTTCAAAGTTTTGTTGATAAGATAAATGTGTTTGCCGTACTTCTGACAGGATCCGCTCTGCGCTACATCACACGTTTCATAGCTCTGATTGGTTGTAAGTCTCTCCAATTGCATCCAGAGGCATTTTGGTCTGCACTCGTTTAGAACGCCTTTTGGAAATCGATTAATTAGCATTCGCAAATTGGTCCGCCGATGTCAGGCTAGGTATCTCCAGCACCAATCAAAATTCAACAGCGTAGCGATCAGACTCTGCTGTTAGCTCATCGAGCCAGGGGAGATACTGTCAATCACCTGATGAAGAAAATCAAGTCGTTCTAGAAGAATTTGATCGAAACGTTCAGAGATTTGAATGGAACTCTGGGTGACTGTTTACCCTCAGCCACGTTGTAAGATCAGAAAGTGCACAACGGAGAGTTTAAGTTGAAACACATCTCAAACACATGATATCGCTTCGTTTGCTACTACAGCCCACGAGCTGTCAATCAAGTGTGGCTTGATATAATGGGAGGGTTTAGTTGTTTGCCCTAAATCACATTTAATTTGATAAATGTATGTATACGCTGAGTGCAAGATGTCATCAAATAATTTTCATGTTTTACAGGAAAAGAAAAGAGGGATTTTATCTTAATACTGACAGACAGAAATAACTGAACAATCAACACAGGACACATTGGGTCTTTAACTTTTATATTACTCAGTACTTTGTCCAATTTATTATTAATTTATTATATCTATCAGACTTAAAAGTATTCCTCTTAATTGTTTTAGGAGCTTTAAAACTTTGTCACATAACTCAAAATAGCTTCTGTACAGTCATTCGCCACATGGCAATCATTTCTCTCCCGAGCAAGCTTTAGTATCTGAATTGTATTACATAGATGTATTTATATCTTACCCGATATGTCTCTGTTGCAGGCCCTTCAGCTACTGGCTGAACTACATCCTCTCTATCATGTACTGCAGTGAGAACAACCACATCGGCTCCTACCTGGAGGAGACCAGGAGCTGCTCCTGCCCCTACGAGCACCCCCCCTGCCAGGGTGTGATCCCCTGCACAGTGGGCGAGGGCACCTCCTGCGCCTCCTGCTCCTACGAGAATCGCTCACGCTGCGCCACCTGCAACCAGGGTTACATGCTGAGCCAGGGGGTGTGCCGCAACGAAGTGCCCGACTCCACTGACCACTACATCGGCTTCGAGACGGACCTGCAGGACCTGGAGCTACGCTACCTTCTGCAGAAACGTGACAACCGCATCAGCATCCACGGGATCTTTGTCAGCAACGACGTCAGGCTGAATAACTGGTTCGACCCATCGTGGAGGAAGAGGATGCTGCTGACGCTGAAAAGTAATAAATATAAGTCCAACCATGTCCACATGCTCCTGGGGATGTCTCTTCAGATCTGCCTTACCAAGAACAGCACTCTGGACCCCATGCTGTCTGTCTATATCAATCCATTTGGGGGGAGCCACTCAGAAAGTTGGATCATGCCCATTGACCAGAATAACTACCCAGACTGGGAGAGGACTAAATTAGATCTTCCTTATGACTGTTATAATTGGACTTTGGCTTTGGGCAACAAGTGGAAAACATTTTTTGAGACGGTCCATTTTTACCTACGAAGCCGGATCAGAGGGCCCTCAAGTAACGGGAATGGAACTGTATATTATGAACCCTTAGAGTACCTGGAGCCGGGGCGAAATCTGGGCTACATGAAGATCAACAGTATCCAGGTGTATGGCTACAGTATGCACTTCGACCCGGAAGCGATCCAGGACTTGATTTTACAGCTCGACTACCCATATACTCAGGGATCGCAGGACTCGGCCCTGCTGCAGCTGCTGGAGATCCGGGACCGGGTCAACAGGCTTTCCCCGCCCGGAGCTCAGCCTCTGGACCTCTTCTCCTGTCTGCTGCGGCACCGGCTCAAACTGTCCACCACAGACGTTGCCAGGATCCAGGCAGCGCTGCAGACTTTCAGTGCCAAGCAGCCCAACTCGATGGAATACGAAACAACCAAATTATGTAGCTAATAAGTGGGCAGGCGGCCATATGCACAGATGGCAGAGCAGTTATCACACAGGCCTGGTGATGGTTAAGAGCAATTCTGGAGCCGTGCAAGGGACTTTTGGGGGACATTTTCATTGTCATCATGGATCTCAAGAGTGCATTTGAGATTCTCATGTCAGCTTTTCGTATAAATTTGTACAACATTGTAGAATTAAGGAGGATTTCACCAAACTTGCCTCTTAGCTTTTTTTCTCTCCTAATGAAGATAGTAACTTTGACAGTTAATAATATAAATTTTAAACTCTACCACCACCGATATGTTGCCAGTGTGCTGACGTTTGTAGGTTGCACAAATCTGAGTCTCTCACATACGTAAACAAAAGCTTTTGCTGATGAAATATTACCCAAGCAATGTAATCATCTCACAAATATAAACATTTCATCACATGCATGTCTCTTTTTGGTTTGTAGTTTTCTCATCACATTTATTTCCGAGTGCAAACATAAATGAAATACTTGTTTTTACTGTCATGGCCCTCCCTTTTAACCAGGGACGTGATGGGCACCTCGTTGTTTTTAGCTTTCCAACAAACTCACTCCTGTTTTTAAACTCTACTACACATTTTTGTAAGAAAAGAAAAAGAAACAACAAAAAAAACAAAAAAATAAACAAATAGATCCTGTATTACTCCAGATTTGCTGAGAAAAAAAAAATGACACCACGATCACAATATATGTTACATGTGCTTTTATTTTTATAATGCTGTTGTTTGTGAATCAAAAGTTACAAAAACACTGTCTATAAAATGTATAATACAATTTGTTAATACACTAAATAAAATACATTTTTATGTGTGGTCTATAGATGGTGTACTTTTCATGCATGTTATGAATGACTGTGTAGACCTTTTAAACGTACATAAAATCGTGTGGGTGTTGGAGTAAGCCAGCATGCAGAAAACAGAGACCCTGGATCCTGATTGCAGCCTTAATTAAGGTTATTTATAACAGCTGTGTCTTCCCTGCTATGCCATGTCCAACGTCTCTGGTGAGAAAGCTCTGGGTCCTTTTCTTTGTTTGAGGATTTGACACACAAGCACGGCGGGCTTAAGATGTATCTAAAGCCCTTGTCACCAACTCCTCAAGGCCAAACCTGCAAAAAGTACAGGTGGATTCACTTCACATGGAAACCACAGAGTTTTAAGATAAATGCCATCAAGAAATGTTCACATACAAATTACTTATTTTCTAAGATGCATGATGAGAAATGTTAATTTAATAATCATGGCTATTGAGAGATTTATGTTGGTGTAATTATTATAACAGCTTTGCCTACATATATATGCACCACAAAAGAATATAGGTGCACTTAAAAATTAACCAATTCAAATAGAGTTTGGAAAACTACGCATGTGGAAAAGACAAGTAAGAGTTTGTGACTGTTAAAACAATGGAAGACATTTTGAGCTGTCGCAGCAGGAAAAGCACAGGTGTAAATGATCAAAGGAATAACGGCTGATTCCATGTAGTTCCTTTACTTACCAAAACCTGCAGTTGTAAAGGAGAGCACTGCAACACTAACAGACTGAGGTGGACAACACAGTAGAGAGAGGATTCTTTTTTTATCTGCTTTATTTTACAGATCCATTCAAATGTGTCCAGATTGGCTTCGGACTTCTCTAGAGATGAGTTGTATAAATATGTGACTTCTAGGAGACGAGGTTTCTAAGTTTGACACATCAGATGGCTGGTTCACTTATCCAGCCAATGAGTTGTGCCTCTCCACAAGACCTGCTGTTTATGCTGTAACATATTTAACATATATTTAGTGATTTAACAATAGAAACTAAGACATTGAAAAACACTTTTAAAAATACTTGTTCAAAGCAGAAAGAAAATTGGCAAATCGCAGAGATTAAGTGCAAACGCAACAATCTTCGACAGCTGCATTCAAACCCATTTCAGTGGATGGTGAATATTATTATAGCAGCTATTCCACCCATTTGCAAAATTGCATCTCTGGATGACCCTTTCAAACCTACTTTTCTGAAAGAACATTCTACAGAAAAACATTATCCCTTGAGTGAAACTTAATTGTCTTTAATAGCTTGAATAAGTGGTAAGGTAACCCAGCCAAAAAAGAACAGATTTACAGAAAAAGAACCGGTAGCTGGCGTTTTACATTTATCTGCTTTATCTGGATCATTAAAGAATTTGTTCCTCTGGACATCAATCCAAGATATAAGATCTCTTAGTGACAACGTGGTTTTTTTGTGGTATGATGGCAATTTAAAGAGCATTTGGTGTGTGTGTGTGTGTGTGTGTGTGTGTGTGTGTGTGTCTAATTTAAGCTACAACTTATCACATTTGGCTGATTTTTAAGATATGCAGCACTGAATACAACAAGAACAGGAAGAGAATTTCTGGGCCTTAGATATCTTTTGGGTTTGTGCTGATAGATGGCTGCTGGAGGAAGTGGGGAAGAAACAGCGTCAAAGCCCGTTATCTCAGGTGGTTCTCCCACTGATTTGTAGTCTGTTGTAATTTTCAGGGGTTTATGTCGTACTCCAAGCCATGAAATTAAAGCATAACACTCCGTGTTCCCCATGTGCTTTGTGCGTATAGCATGCAGCGCCGACACAGCCATTCTCTCACTCCCCTCTGATGTTTAACCATTTCATATGATGAAAGCAGTCAATGTGGAAATGCCGGTTCAGAGACTCAAATCACCCAGAGTATTCCTCATCACAAGTTTAGATGGCAATGACGCTTTCTGCCAAAGATGTCAGAAAAATGCAAATCCCCCCGTCCTGCTAGCACTGGAATGAAAGGACACATGAAGTGGAAGTTTTCTCAACCACAAGTTTTCCACAATTGTGCTAACTGGCATTATAATGTCATTTTAAAAATGTCTATTAGTTGTTCCTGTAAAATCAAACTACAACCTGTGTGATACATTACTTATCAAATGAATATAAAGTTGCACTTTTGCTTAGTAATGTGCTGCAGCATCCCTGAACAAGAGACTACAGAGAATGAATTGTTGAATGACAGTTGCATTTTGGAAAAACAACTGTGCTATTTAGCTAGCACTGACATAATGTAACATTAGCGGTTGCGTGGAAAACATACATTTTCTCTGGTTGAATCAAATCTCATAAGCATCAATGTTTCGTTCATTTCCTTTCTCATATCTGAGCTGAACCACTGTAGCATACTAATGCTGTAATTGCACCCCAGCAGCAGAGAATGTCCCCCTTCCAACATTTAATGGAACAGAGCATAAGCTGTATCATGCACCGGAGTGCCTCGTGTTTTGCTTTTGTCATTATTTTTCTGCATAGTGATTTGATTTGAAATTATCCATGCGTTGCAACAATCAAACCTGACGTCTGTGTGGAATGTTTTGCTCTATGACTCGATGTGATTCAGAGCAAGCGAACACTTTGATATGGATTTACACCAAAAATGTGATATTTTCATTACACCACAGGTCCAAGTGGGAACATGGAGGTGGGCCCAAATTGAATTTCCTCATGCGTAGGCAGACATCATAATCCATCCATCAAAAGAGAGAAAAAGATAAAGAAGTCAAAGTTCAAGATCAGTGTAGACGACAGATTTTAAAAATAGGATGTAAGTATTTCTGCAAGTGTTAATAGAGCATTAAGCGCAGTGCTACTGGTAACTAAAGCAAATAAATTCCCATTACAGTGTCTGTAGAGTTATTTAGTATAAAGGCAAATGTGTTTTGTGCCGCAAGAATTTCAACAGATAGATTTTCTCTGCCTTGTTGATGTTTTGCTGATAAAGACTGTCTCCTGCCTCTCACAGCGATCATCAGACGCTCAGACAGGAGCTCACTGATGGCAGCTCTGTGATATTTGGGACATGACTAATGATGGTGTTTCTGTCTGCTCTGAGGGGAGTCGGATCTTGGCCTTGAGATGAAAACAGAAATCAGAACCATTTAGCTTTACAGCCAATAGGCCTACACAGTCATCCCTTTTATTCAAATCCAAACAGAAATGATTCAGGCCTCTTTAAGTGAATAGATTATTCATTAATTAGTTTTATTACAAAGGGTCCAAGGTTGAAAGAAGTTTTATTTATTTATTTTGTAACTCAAGTCTTTATTTTTTCATTAAGAACATTGTTAACATTATACACGAGGCATGCTCATAAAGATGCATCCTAACAATGGTGCTATGATTAACCACACCATCCATTTACTATGTTTAAACTACATAATAAAACACACATCAGCAATCAAAAAACTGAAGAAAAAGTGCCATTTCAAATATAACCTTTATGGTAAAACTAATCCTAAAATTGCATGAAATTCTCATGTGCAGCTCCACTCCAGAGCAGTCAAAGCCCCAGTACAGCAGAGCTGTAGTGGAAGCATGCATCTATCTCGCATGCCCCAAACACAGTGTTTATGCCATTTTCAGTTGCAATCAAATTGTATGTTTTATGTCTTAGAAAAATAGCACATAAACAAGTGGTGTTAAAACCAAAACAATACTCTCCCTGCTCTCTGAAACATGCTAAATAGATCTGTGGTTCCGAATTTGGTATACTTGAGAGGATTATTGAGTCAGGTCATAATTGGCACCGATCATACTGTGAAAGTATAGAATATGAACAGTATGTAGGGGTTAAATAATGGGCTTGCAACCCTCATGTGGCAGAGTTCCCCTCCTCTAGAGACAGATAGTCTGTGATTTGAGAGTCAAAATCAGCGTGTGCTGCTTTGCTGTTATTGTTTGCAGCATTGTGTCTTTTCTCCTCCACTTACTCCTAGCTGCAGTTCCCCACAGAGCAATCTGTACGGCTCTTTGAAAATGTACTTCATAGTTCACCACACAAGCTGCAATCAGACACAATTCCCAAAGTGACCCGGGGAGTCAAAGCCCTTTCTCCAGCAGAAAGAAAACTCGTGCAAACTCATAATGCCTTAATAGTGGCACTAAAACATAATGTTAACGGATGAAAGTGAAAGAGCGCCGTCTGCACAGAATGTGGTGGGTGAAGGTGACAATATTATCATCATCTCAATGCCAGATCCTCAGAGAAAACATTCCCTCAGAAAGTTAAAGTAGGCGGTGAGACATGGTGTCCTGGCCTGGCAGAGAACTCGAATGAACAGACGAGAGAGTAATTCAGTTTACATCCCAATAAACGTCTGAAACATAAAGGAGTTTTGAAGGTTATTGACATTCATGTGGCCTACCTACAGTGTACTTGAGCTGAATATTTTGAGAACAAATGTTTAGGGGTATAAGTTATTTTTATGCACATTATGCTTCCTTGCCAGAGGGGGTAAGTGAATCTAATTTAGCGGCAATAAAACTAAATTAATGGACTACAAGCATCAGAGCACATAAAGAACTAATTCCATCTGAAAGTAACATTAACACAGAGAATAAGTAATTGCAAACGGGGTCTATAAAAATAGTGATTTGGTCGGCCAAATGCAAATGTATCCCTCAATCAACTCTGCCAAGTTCCGTTCAGGCGTGATGAGTAAACTGGATCCGAAGCAAGCTTTTTCCCCTCAAATCATCAGATTTCCCTGAAGGGAATACAAGATTTGGTATAATGGGATAGAAATCCTGTGACTTCGAGAATGACCTACTGTAAGTGTCCCTGTAGTTACAGCTATGCTTATTCGGCCCTGTTGGTTGTCTTTAAAGCTGCACTGGGGTGAAAGGCATTGCTTGCAGCAATGGACCCACAGAGAGTTGTCAGTGAACTCTCAGATCTGTGAAGCTTTTAGCTCATAGTTTTCTTCTCAGAAACCTTTTTTCCAGTTGCGTATAAAGAATTTTTTAGGTAACAAGCTCTAATAAACCTTCTCTACGTGCCCAGCACCAAACGGAAGACAACGTTAGCAATTAGCTGGTGAAGAAAGCCAAACAAGTAGCTGCATAAAACGGTGAAATGCAATCCCCAAGTTTTTACCTAGTATTCCCTTTTGTAACTGTTTTGCTAACGCTTCAAATATAGCTAGCTATGTCCAAAACAATTTCAGTATGTACATATTAAAATCCTTCTCCTTTCTCTTTGTAAAATGTTACAATATCTTTGATTCATAATACATGTAGGCCCATATATAAATGTAATCCAATCAAAAACCAGCTAACTCTTCCCAGTAGCTAGCTGTAGTTGCTAGTAAAGCATTATTATAGTGTGTTGGAACTGTGTGTTTGTATATCTGTCAGCAGGTTTTCTGGGCTGCAGTCTTGCGGTCTTGTGTTTTGTAATGATTTATTTCTCTCTTTTTTCCACCTCCTTATCCAAGTGTCGTTCTCCATGCTCTGTTTCACACCCACTGTTGAGCAATTAAATAAAAATATGTGAAAAAATAATTTGATTATATTCACATTTTCTGTCTCCAAAATGTGTCATGTTAAAGAATAAACTGTCATTTCACTGTATAAAAGCTTAGCTGGTATATGTTCATATTAAGCTGCATATGCAACTTAAAAACAACACAGAGCCTTGTGGTGTTATAGCTGCTTTAGATTAAAGAAAGCTGATAATAGACTTGGCTAGAGGAACATTTACACACATTTTAAAAGAGGTTTAGAACATCTGATGTAAAAATTGGGCTATTTCTGATCTGGGCTTTCAAAGCCCTGTCAGTGGCAGCAGGATGCTGCACCACACAGTCCTTACAGTTCCAATTTATCTCTTTCATTCTTTAAAGAACAGGAAAAGGAAAAGTGAGGCTTAAGAGAAAAATAGTACAGTAACAGAAATATGCTAACCTCATTTCTTTAGAAAATATTACACATGTCTCTTTTGTTCCTGCTCTCTTATCCACCACTCTTTGAACATCACAGCTTGCCCTCTTGCCCAACCTACTTATGCATGCCAGCAAAAAAGTATTTTGTGTCCATTTCTATTCCAATTGCTTATGATAGCAGGAGCGCCGTGGTTTCCTCTGGGGCCCAGAAATGCTCATTTGAAAAATCGCCCAGACGTGCACGGAGGATGCCAACCTCAATTTTTGATGCAGTAGCTCATTTTGTGTGTCTTCCTCATGAGTCACAGCCCAGCCCCACCGGAGGCCTGGCCGCACTAGCCAGCCAATTATCAGTGCCTTTTCCTGCACCTGCCCACTGCCGGGCTGTGTGCGGGTTTGCAGCTCCACTCCAGGCCAGGGAGCAATCAAAGCTGATGCCCCACTACAGCTCAACTCTGAAAGGCTAACCGAGCTATAGTAGCCTTTAATAAGAAAAGTTCAAGTGTTTTTAGGCTGTGGTGAAAGCACGCATCATGTTCTGAAAGAAGAGAACTTAAATTCATCCAGTCTTGGATGGAAGATGAAAAGGAGAATTAGCTAAATGCAAGATATATGATGTTCTGGCATTTTAAAAAAGTTACATGAAAATATACAAACCAGAAAATGGAAACTTAGCAGAAGCTATTTCTGCTCCCAGCTAGCCTTAATTGGTAATTGACCCTCTCTAAAAGCCCTATTTTCTGTTTCCTGTTTTCTCTTCACCTCCATACTTTCTTCTTTGCCATCTCCATCATTTATTGCTACTTAACAATTGTATTTTGGTCAATACAATTTTGACAATTCCTTGTTCCTTTCAGTCTGAGTGCAGCTAATGGAGTGAGCAATGTGACGGATCCTGCCTGACTTGCAATTGCATTACGGGGCATCTGTTCGTGGGCAGCGGTCTTGAAGCAGGAGAGATCACAGACACTGACTTCCCAAAAAGCTTCTCGATGCTCCAGGAAAAATCACACAAGTGCACTCTGCTCATATACACAGACTCACACAGCGTCGGGGCAACAAATGAGGGCTTCAGTTAATATTAGTATAAATCAGCGATTCTGAAATGTCAGACAGGCAAAAAATTGAATTTTACGCTGTTGCATTACGTTTCACTTTTACTTTCAGGGATGCATTTCTTCTGGAAATCACAATAATTCTGCACAGTGATCAAAACAAGCTAAGCGATGAGCGCTGTCCTGGATGTAAATTAGCAAAAGTCTTTTTGCTCCAGCAACATGAGACCCAGGAGATTGAGTGTCGAGGAGATAAGGGGAACAAGTTGTCAGTGTGAGGAGCGTCTGGGAGATAAACTGATTGGTGTCTAGATTGGATGTAAAAATGGTCTGCATAAGTAGTTCCTGTCATTCACAACCAGATTGACTGCATGAACAGAAACCCCAATATACTTTGTGTGTACACGCTCCACTCTTCTTCTCATGTTCTTATATATTGTATGTGATGTGACATTGTTTTGAATAGAAGGCCTCTAAGATGACAACCACCCAGACTGCCATCATGGAGAAACACGCTTCTTGGGCAGAATAGCTTGTGATATCACCAACATAATTTTTGTGTCTTAAAATTTAGTCACTTCAGATTTTACTTTCATGTATCCTACTGATTTTGTATTTTAAAATATCTTGTCTCTAAGCTAGCTTGTTTTCGTATCAGATGTCTTCACAGAGAACAGAGATTTTAATGCTGGTAGCCATTTCTGTCACCAAACTACAGAAAAATAAATCACCTTTGGAAAGTGCTCTCATGCACAACCGAGCAGCACACCTGAGCTCATGCCATGCAATTAAAGATCTGACTCGGGCTCATTCATTTGTCAGAAGTCCTGCTGAGTCATATCCAACTGACACTTCACTTCCTGAGCAGCATGGCATCAGCATGAAAGTTTGACACAAGTTTCCCACCCATGTTGAGAACTCTAGAAAAGAGCACATGCAGGTGCACAACACTACCGTGCATTCAACTATTGTGTCTATTGCTAGCTAGTTTACAGGTTATGTTTCTACTGTCGGTTGTTCGGGACAAATAAACACAAACCGTGTGGTGGTCAAACACGAAATCCATGCAAATGAGGCGAGGTGAATATTCGCTTCTGTCTGAACACACATTGACAGATAAACAGTACTTATTTTAATGACATGGGTCAAACACACAGGACTTTCATCCAGGAGAGGACTTGTTGGCTTTAAAATATCTGATCACTGATGATGTCCTAGTGTCAGAAATGGCCGTAATAACTTCCTATGTTACCCTGGCAGTTTTTTTTATTTGATTTCTTAAACTTAAAAGTAAAAAAGGCCTGTTTCACTCCTTAGCCAGAAGGAAGAAGAACATCACTTATGCTCTGTTGACGTGGGGGATTAAAATTCAAATCCTAGTTTGACCAAGCAGAATTGTAAGGTGACATAGCGTTTTTAAATTAGTTGCACAAGGTGGACTCGGGATAAATCTTCCAGTCCCAGTTGGACCCTGGTCATTTGGCTTCCATATTTATCACAAGATGAGCAGCATGACATTATCTTGAGAGAGGAGAAGCGTAATGAGTTGCAATATATTTTGATGCTCTGAAATGGAAAACAATATTCAGTCAATACCTGCACAGTAATGCTTTGGCAAGATTTCATATTGATATAATCTCCTGTGTTGATGGATGGATGTGTAATAAGAATCGGTCTGTGCAGATGATGACACATTCTGAGATGATTATTCATGATGTAAAGTTGTTAAATGCCTTCGGATAGATGTGTAGTTGAACTGTCTGGCCGGTGATTCTGTGCGATTCTCATTAATAAAGAGATTTTATGCTACTGCATATAGTTTCTGAGTGAAAAGGAATTTCTGAATAATTTTCTTGGCACCCATGGGATCTTCTAGGACCCAGAATCTAGGTGAAGGCATGTCATGCTCAAGACGAGTACAAGATAGACTGGAACTGTCAGATGGTTTTAATCCAACCAAAACTAATACACTCCAGGTTATCCTGAGGCCCAAAGTTCACACAGTGAGCCATCAGGACATACTGTAATCTGTTTTTGAAACAGAGATGACTACATTTCTGTGAATTTCTCCAAGATCCAGCACATTCGAGGTCCCCCCCTTCTGCCGTAGCCCACTGGATGGCACCACGTAGCAGGCGCATACCTTAAAAAAAAAAAAAAAGAAGCTTTTTCTGCAATAGCACAGAAATATTCATGAATCTTTTCAATCATCCACTTTGTTATACTGTATCAAAAACAATATTCCACTACACATATGCGTTAGGCCCTTCTACTTTGGGGTCATACTAAGTACACACTGCTGTATTTGCATCCTGGGTAGTGGCTGGAATGTACTCAGTAGCTTTGCAAGTATAAATAAATATGTGCTCAAATGAAAATACATAAATACATTTGCTGCTTGAAGTAGTGCTGGAACAACTTTATCTGCTGCATATGAGATTTAGTGCTACTCAATCTTGATATAGAGCACTGACCTTAAAATTGTAGCAGGACATGCTCAAAAATGCTGTTTTATACAGTAGTGGAATATTTTACTTAAGTAAAAGAAGCAAAACCACAGTGTAGAAATACTAAAATCGTGCATTTAAAATTGTATTTAAGAAAAATAAGTACGTACCAAAAGTAAAAGTACTCATTATGCAGAATGGCCCATTTCAGAAAAATGTATGTGATATTATTGGATTACAGTTACTGGTGCATTAATTAAGTGCACATCACTTTAACGTTGCAGCTGGTAAAGGTGGAGCTAATTGTAATTATCTTATTTAGTTAATTAAGTCTAATCTTAACCTATAATAGCACATTAAGTAGTTATCAAAAAAATGTAGTGGAGTAAAAAGTACAATATTTCCCTCTAAACTGCCGTAGAGCAGAAGTATCTCAAAACAGTGTATTCAAGTCCAGTACTCGAGTAAATGTACTTAATTACTGTCCACCACTCCAAACAACTGCTTGAAGCTCACCAGTCTCCGGCTGAAGTTATGTCCATTCTGTACAAACACTTGCTCTGTATAAAAGAAGCCTTTATTACATGACTTGCACATTTCTGTTATTATCTCTCTGGCTCTGGAAGAGGAAGCTGTCACCACCTCCAAACAATATGAATGCATGCTGTTTGTCACCTGTGCCCGGGCCATTTCTCAGGGGTATTTCCCCATTTATGACGGAATTTATTCCCTCTCTCTCTTTCTTCCGCTCTTTCTATTTCTTTAATATATGTCCTGACTTGCGGGCACGTCCTCATTATTCCTATCTTGATATCTGCCACTGTTAATGAGTGGAGGGACTTGAGTTGCAGAGTTTGAGCATTTGGATTAATGTGGGCGCAGCAGCGGGGAAGTGTGGGAATAGTGTGTGCTCTCTCAGTTCATTACTGTGGATATATGACATTTTAAGGCTGTGAGACGCCAGGCTAATGATGCTCCCCGGTAAACACTGGAGACTGTCAGCCACTGCACCTGAGAATGTTCCTGTAATAGTAGGGATGTCAACGTGGTGACAGGTCCACTTCCTCTGCACTCACTGTACTGCTGCATTTTATTTTTATTTTTTGTATTGCAAGTCTTCCTTATTCTGTTAATTGATAATGGACATGATTTTAGAGTGCATGGGGTGGACACAATAACAGGAACACCTGTGCTGCATAACAACATCCTTACATGGTTATGGTGTTCAGGTTTGTAGCGTCAAAGTGTTCAAATCTCAGGTTATCTTTGAGAACAGTGTGTGGTTTTATTCAGTATGTCAACACCTTTTAAAGTGCACCCTTAAAGTTGGACTAAGTAACTTTTGTTGAACAGCGCCCACTATGGCCACAAGTGTCAGTGACAGAATAATGCCACATGGAAATTCTCTTCATCTCCCAAGGTTCTCTTGAGTCAGCGGCTTTAAAGACGTCATCATTTGGTCACTTGACTGACAGTATGTGGAAGAGGACCACAACATGAATATATAATAAGAACAGGACATTATGTTCCAAGATCACACCACATTCATTCCAATGACAGTTGCTCACTGGGCTCAAATGCTGAAAAAGTTCTTCAGGCATCAATGCTTTTGGGCCCATAGAGCATGAAAATATGAATCCTTCTCTGGCTGGCTCCTCACATACATGAATTACACAAACAAATATACTGACATGGCTCTGTGATTTATTTTAATGTGTTTCACATTTATTGGACCTAGCTGGATGTATGACTCTTACATTGTGTCTGTATGTTTTCCCTTTGTCTTTTTTGTGACTGTGACATCTGATCTTGAAAGGCGCTTTATACACACTCGCTTACTTAATGACTCAAATGAAGATAATACAAAGTGATATCAGTGTTTGTGGTTCTCTGATAATTGTTATTGACTTATTTTTGTAGGGATAATGAATGGGAAATAAGTATCTTATGACAGCTCTGCTTGTGGCCACTACACCTAAGTGACAGCATCACAAGCTTAAACATACAAGCAACATAAAGAATGGAGTGAGACAAGGAGTTGTTGTGTGGACTATGTTTTATTAGATCAAAAGTATTGTCATTAGACTCTTAGTTTCATTTGCCTGCCAGGTATGAATTTTGTATTCGCACTAGTATTGATTTGACCATGCAAACACAAAATGGGCAATGAGGGATTCGTTGAAAATCATTGCTCACCTCAGAGGCCTGACGGTAACCTTTTTTTATTTGAAGTAGTGTCATTGTGCAAATGGAGGTCATATTTCAACTTTATTGAGTCCTACCCCATCGGCATGGCAGCAACATGGAGTCAGCATAAAAAACGCCTTCGGGTAGCAAACCCAACCTCTCTTTTGGGGATAAAATATGCCATCCGAACACAAGGAGTATTTATCAGTGATTGATAATGTCAACAGCCCGGCCCCGGAATAGCTAGCAGCACAACACGGCCACTTCACGTTTTGTAGCTGACCTAATATAACTCCAGCCTGTCTCACAAAAAGCCTTCACTTGAGCAGGAGACAAATTATCTTTTGATTTGAAATGGACCATTTCCTTAAATACCTGTATTCCTAATGAGCCCACCCCCTCCCCTCCCTGCTCTTGCTCTCTGCTTGTCTTGCTATTAGTGTCCAGGGAGCTAGGAGCGAGCTGCCCGACTGCCTGGCTGCCTGAGTGATTAACTAAGGCTTGGGGCTGACAGGCTAGCTACCCTTGATAGAAGCAGTAGGGGGATAATGTGGGGCTCTGTTTAGCAAGGCGGAGAGGACAGCAGAAAATAGTGGATGGGTTAAAAAAGGAGCAAGAGGGGGGTGGGGGGGAAGAGATGATACAGAGGAGAACAAATAGACAGAGTGAATGTGGGATGAGAGGAAGAGCGAGTAGAAGAGTGGAAAGTTGGTAGAGAATTGAGGAAGAAAATATAGGAAACAAAGCTGAATATGAGGAAACTAAAAGAGAAACATTTCTAAAAAGACAGGATATAGGAGGAAGATGAAGCGGTGCAGTAAAGGATGATGGTGCTTCAAAAGGACAAGAGCGGAGGAGGCATGGGGGGGAGAAGCGATGCACAGGACTGCAGGTGGGAGTCCCTTGTGAGATAACAGTTAAATCTATGTAGTGATAGGGGCTCAGGCAAAACTAATGATCTCGTCCAATTGAGAATAGGCCATCGGAGACTAGCTTATATCTAATGGATGTTGCAGTAAGCTTTGCAGGTGTTTCAGATGGCCTTTAGAGAAGTTCTCCCTTAAGCCTTCCTAAGTATAGCACGCATGTTACTTCCTCCGAATCATACATTTTGTGGGCAGCAATTTTAGTTTTCTATGCCAAGACAATGACTGTTGTGAATCAAACTGACAGCTGCGGGTTGAAGTCCGTGAAGCGCTGATGAGAGGGTGCAGTTGTAGAAATGATTCTCCTGTGGACGTGGAGCTGAGAGTGAAAATAGGTTCATTAGCACAATGGAGCGGTTCACAACAAGAGACAGAAAAGGGATCTGCAGCGTCTATCCCTTGGCCCGCACGCGGCAGTTTTGTTCCGATGAACGCGTTTCAAAACAACGGAGTCCCTCCGGGCTTCTTAATTGACATCAACTTCTGTATTAGGATGTAGCAATTAAAAATGTCCATTTATAACTTCAGCTACAACGTTGGCAGGAAGAACTGAGACTTTAAAGCTGCTTTTACATATATGTAATGATGTTTGTATGTTTACAATGAGTGTTTTGAATATTTGTCCATCAACACTCACTGCTTAGTTTTCTGTAAAGCTGAGGATCCTAAAATAAACCATTGCAAAAAGCCATTGGTCAAGAAAAGATGACTCTTGTTCTGCCAGCATTTCTCAGTCATTATGCATTAGCTGCAAATAGAGAGCATATCACACAAGGGTTTTTTTCCTTCTAAAAAGCCTGGAGAAATTCAACATTTTTTATGGCAGTAACTATTGAAAAATTCTGGGGGGACAGATAAGATTCAGGATTGGAGAAGCGCCGCACATTAATTTTCTTTTCCATATGAAATCATGGTGGCAGCATTTTCCCCCTAGAAAATGCTTGGCTCTGTATTTTGTCACCTTATTAGTGTCTTCCTGTCCTGTCGCTGCTGTGGGTACTTTCCGTATATGACAATCTGACAAGCTGTGGAAAGCCACTGGGAACTTTTAGGTGAGAAAGTGTCACTGAGGAGCGACGGGAACAATGTTGAAAAAGAATAAACTCTGCATTCAGAGGAGCCTATGGAACCATATCTTCATTTATGCTTCAGTACCCCTGCTTATTGTAATTTGTATTATTAATGTGTAGCTGGATATTAAAGAAGGTATCGACTGACAATTTGCCAGGAAGAAGGAGAACGGTGGTTGAATTCATATTTCAAGTACAAAGCATTTGTCTTTAGTCTCAATTAAATCGAAATGAGAGCCACAAGCTTATACAGAATATACATACGTTTTCAGTCACACACACACACGCACTTCCTGTTCTGCTTTTATTAAAAACATTATCACCCATTCGCCCTCCTTTCTCCCCTAAAGTGAGAACCAGCATGAAGGCGTGAAACAACTTCAGAGGAAGCGAGTGAGGAAAACTCTGCAATGGCGCGATTCACCAACTGGGATCACAATACTGCAACCTGTCATTTTCCAGCTGAGTTACTCTTCTGGCTTTGTCCTTTGAAGTCCTCTCAGAGGCATTAAATCACATTTAATTACCTTAATAGAAACACTGATTGCAGCGTTCATAACTTTGAACAACCATTAGAAGGCACACACACGAACGAGGACAGGCATTCAATTAATGGAAAAGTTGTTGAAAAAGTAGCTCTTTGATTGTGGACCTTCGTTAAGGGATCTTTATTGCATACACCTACATCTTAACAGAGCCTAAGATTTTTGAAAGATGCACAATTCATAGGCATTATCCCACCGTGGCTGCACCGAAGACTGACATGCATGCCTTCGCACAGTGCAGCCAATTATTTCCCCCTGTAAGCGGGTGCTGCTGTGCTGACTCTCAAACACTGACATGTTCAGCAACAGCACTTGAAGAATATTTTACCCCTCCACCGTCACACACTCTTAAGAAAACAAGGCTACCTCAAGTATGCTCCTTTGGTAGAAACTTATTTCAATTAGACTTGCAACGAGTTCTCTAGAGGTTTTATTACAACTATGCTAAAAGCTGCAGTTATTATATTTATCCTGTGTTGTTGGTGTTGCTGTTGCTGCAGAAGCCCTGAAGGGAAACATAAGGTAAAGGCTTAGAGATCAGAGATGTAGGGATGACAAAAGCTGATCTAGGCTAGGGCACAAATTTCTCCTCTCTTCCTGCATCACGTGCAGAAACAGGGTTCGCATAAACCTCAGTGAAGCGTGAATTCATACCCACATAACCGCTCTCAAATCAACCCTTGGCCCTTTTCATTGTAAATTACTTAAAACACTGCCTTGTGGGAAAAGGCAGGCAGGCATCTGTTAGCGCTGCGCTCGCTCTCAAGCATATTCAAAGACCCTCTTAATCTGCCTGACTAATCATCAGAACGATGACAGTTTCTTAAAAAGCATACACTGGTTTAGCCTGTGTGGATTTTGCCTGAGGGGGACCCAGGAAGATCTGAGAGCTGCTCTCTCTCACCCCTCCACCTCTTAAAGTCTTTTTGTTCCTGTTAATAATAATAAAACCCTGCTCACATCAACACCCTGACATATGTAAACAACATGAGTATATGTGCATTGTCGTACTGCACGCATAGTGTATGTTTATGTTTGATTGCTGAATTGAGAATAGAATAGTTTCTTGTAGTGAAAACTTTTTTCCATGGAGTTCTTGACATTAAGTCTTCTTTCTTTCTCCCATTAAGTTCAAACTGCTTTTCACTGACGCCAATTGATTTATAGAGCTACACTCAAACCATTGCTTCACCTCCTTGAAAAACAAAAGCAAGACTGAGCAAGAGATCCCTATTCTACATATCAGTCAGCAAGCCACAATTATGAAGGAAAAATCAATGACAAGCTGTCGCTGTGCTGCTTTCCCCCCCTACCACAATGCACAGCGTGATCTGCTGTCGTTTGACTAAATGCTGAATTTATGAGCCTTTGAATGAATACTTTAAGGAAGCGGATTTACATCCTGCTGTTGTGACTTAAAGTGTTTTTGTTTAGCATTTGTTCAGACAAGATGACACTGAATATTTATGATTTGTCTTGTCCATAGACTTTGATTGTGGTGATGAATGTTTTCCCATTCAGATCTTTAAAAAAAAGATGCAGATCATTCAGGGAACGCTTCTGCGCTTCCTCTGTCCTTACAAGGACTAATGCTTGTGTGGTCCATAAAGGGTTTCCTATTTTAAAACGTATAGACATTGTAAATGTTTTATTGTTAGTGTGCCAGTGGCAGTGGTTTGTGCTTTCTGACCACTGTGTTAAATGTTCACACAGGTAGGGACTGCTATGGTCTCAATTACAGTTGGAATCTGTACATGTGGGGTCGGGATGTGTGTTTGTGCTGAAATTATTAGCAAATTACGCTAGCAATTAGCATCTGTGACGGAGCGGAAGTCTGTGAAACGTTTACACCCACCACAGTGTGACTAACATGTTGTCGTTGAATGTATCCCAGTTTCAGCAGAATCATCCAACATATAATAAGTCTGACGATGGGGTTGGGCCTTTCATGGTCTGCATGACATGCTACAGAGATAAACTAGAGTGAAAGACAAACACTGACTGCATTATTATAGATCAGTGTAATATCAACCACCCTCATCATGGTTATTGTCAAACTTGCCAAGAGTAGGCGTCCTTTCAAAATGACATGCTACAGAGGATAGAACTACAGATTGTCTGGTCTGAACACCCCTCGGCTACTGAAGCCTTTTTTTGTCTGACACCAGCATCGTTCTGAGGATGCGACCTTTGAAGGTGTGGCCTTCATTATCCGCGAAGGCCGAGCCGAGCGTTGTTAAATGAGACGGTCTGGGCTGTGGAGGATTTCCTGTGCGTCGCTAAGTGGCGCTCCTATCGCCTAGCAACCTTGACAGCTGCAGTTGAGGTTTGAGCTTTTTAGGGCCCCTTGGTTTTTTAAGATTTGTATCATTAGCTATTCCAGGGAGTTGAAACCCAGTACTTACTTTAAAATACCTCCCCCTGAGAAGATTGAGCACGTCTCTGCAGTGGCAGTCGGAAGAAGAGATACAGACATACAGCTACTTAATTATTAATCACTAAAGGACTAAAAAAATATATATTTTCAGGATTAGGGTCAGCCATCACTCAACAAATGAATTTTAAAATCCAAGCTAAAAACATCTGGGTGTCATTGTGCTTAACTTAATGAAACTGGAAGTGGCCACTTCTTTTGCTATTTAATTTTCTTCACTTGTTCTTTGTTTTCCTTCTTAATCATTTATTTTAATTGATTTCATGCCATTTATTCTTTTGTTTTAGTGTCAATGTCTCATCTGCAGTGGGTTTTTTACTACCCTGTGTATGACATGTGGTGGTGTACTGCAGTGTCAACAAAGTGTGATGGTTTTATTGACCCTCAGGTGGTTCATCAGCAACACACCTCTGTCACTCACGCACACCAAGGACATCATACAGAACAGGGTTAATAGGGTTCAGGTGCCACTTGTGTGGTGGTTATCAGACCTGTGAATGTGAAGCTGGCCTTGTGGACAAAGAACCGTCCAAGTTGTCATGAGAACAAATATCTCAAGAACATGACTGTTGCATGCTCCCCCTGCTGGTCTTGTGTTTCTCCATCAGGTGTATCTGGTCTCGACTGATTGAGGGGAAACTATCCTTTATCTAGATTTCTCCGTCCACCTTCCTCTGCAGCAGCAGTTTGTGACCGACTTGATTTAGATTTCAGCTTTTGTTGGTTCTGATGGGGTCCGGTTGGTCTGTTTCTGCAGCTTTGTTTCTGTTAGGTTTAGTTCTTATGTGTGCTTAGAGTTAATATGGTCAATTTATTTATTGTCTATTAATAAATGTGTTGGTTTATACTTGGCTTTTGTGTTGGACCTCTTCTTGTAAAGAGTCTTTCTGGGGGTTGTAACAATGACAACAAAACATAAAGCTCATTAACCTATAATAATATAATAATAACCTATAATACTAAGTGATGCAGTTAGTAAGTCTACCAGTTCCAAGTTGCATGCATTGCAGTGCTTGTCCTTTTAATATTATTGGTAAGATGTAGTCTACTGTTCATGGTCTGCAGAATTCAAAGAGACCCGGGGTTCAGTAAAGGAGGCAAAACTGGAACAAAGACATGGTTAAGTTGTGTGTCAACAGTACTGCAGGATAAAATGCAAAGCCTCTAAATGTAGCTGTGAATCAGTGCAGTCAATATAAGTCTGACGTGAAAGAAGATGGTTTATTAGAACCTTAGGTTTTAATTTACGTTATGATAAAAGTGTACACACGAAATTGATCTGGGAACATTGTGTGACACTATCAGATAAGTCTAAACAAAAGTGATTTGGAGGAGAGAATGAAGGTGAACAGTTAAATCATCTGTCAGTTATTTAACACAGTTTACAGACTGTCTGAAAAATGCAACACAAGTTGTAATAAACTGTAGTTTTCCTTTGAACTGAACATTCTTCTGTTTATAATGTGAACAGGAGATCAGCTCCACCCACTGCTCCACCCCAGAGCTCTGACTGGACAATCATTTGTGTTTCACTTTGGCATCAATGATGCATCTTCCACTTAAATAGAAAAGGCTGTCTTGCACCTCCTCACGAAACATGTTTCACAAACACTTTGTTTTCTGTGTCACTAAATAATTATTAAAGTTAGTTTTTTATTAAATTACAACACAGTAAATTCACATATTCAAACACTGGCTGCATTTTATTTCACTTTTGTGTTGTTGTTTTTTTTAAATCTTCCATACTCAAGTCTTAAACATCAGAGAAAATGAAAGCACTACACAGACTTTTTAAATGAAATGTAATACATGGGCTTCAGGTTGCAAAAGCACTCGTTTGGTCCTCGAACATCATTATCAGTGTTGCAAGAGTGAAAAGGGAGGATACGAGGAATGTATGGATGTGACTCACATCCCCGGAGGGAGGGGGATTAAACATGATGAACTGTCGGCACCACCTTGACCACACACACAATATCCCCTTAGCAAAAGGAAGGAACCACCATATTTGCAAAACATCATTTTCATTTTGAGAAAACCAGAACACCACTGGCACAATATACAGGTGATACTGTATATCAGTTCACAAGCTTTGTTAATTACAGTTATAATAACCATGATTGTGAGAGACTGAACTATCTGATACTTTAAAGTGAATCAACCCTGATCCAAGTATCAATCTTGATAATATATTAATGCGTTTCATTTGGACTGCAGATGATGTTGAATGATCTTTCCAGTGAAAAGGCTAAAGATCACCTTTATTTAAACTCAAGAATAATTGGCACTTAAATGCATTTTTCCTTCTTGTGCTTAATGAAGATTTAGTATAATATTGTTCCCTCCGAGTGACCTATTTCACAGCGTTTCTCACGTCTTTCTTATGCTTCAGTGTAAGTAGTGCCTCTCTCACCTATTCATACTAATTCACATTAGAGCACCGTTCACTCACGATGTGCTGCAGTGACCCATTCACCGGCAAGGAGAACGACTTGAAGAGCAGCACAGATGATTTCATGAGACTGCACAGTCCACCCACCTTTAACTAATGACTTGGAAGTAATGGCCTCCAACAATTTTATATTTTTCATCGGCAGTCCAACTTACAGCCAGCAGCATTATAGAGAAAGTAGACTGTGATAAAGGAAGAGACAGACAGAGAGAGGGAAGAAAGTTCAAGTATATAATATGTTCCTGGCACTGTCTGCTGTAGTCTTAGAAGAATCATCAACCCTTTACTAAACCATACATTTATTTATAACTAATTTGCTATATGAAGTTGTTTTGGAGGAAACGGATCTATCATAATATCATAATGATGAAACATTTATATTGAACATATGTCATTCACTATCAACATAACGCTTGATTCAACTTTAGAGAAAGGTCGCAGTCTCTGTTAAAATGAACCCTGACTTAAGATTCCCCAAGATGTACCAACTGTAGCAGTGTGTGTGTGTGTGTGTGTGTGTGTGTGTGTGTTGTGTGTTGTGGGTCCACTCTGACTGATCTCAAACTTACCAGCGACTCTTTTTCTTTTTTTTTCTCAGAGCATTACATGTCCTCCCAACAGGCAACACTGATGTCCACAATCTGTACCTAACTTTAAGTCATTTCAGTTGCCTAAACTAAACAAAACCATAACAACCTGCTTTTTCCAGTCTTAATATTAAGGGACATTGGTTAACAGTGTTGGAGGGCACCAACAGAAAGTCTTGCTGACAGGGGCCTCAGATTGGGTTGTTCTGGAAAGACCCTTTTTGTCTAGTACTGCATGACAATGATAATGATCCTAACCTAACCGGAACCAGGTTTTTAGTAGCCTGAACCTAACAACATGCAAACCACAGTCTTCCATGTCAGAGTCCAGTGCTTTGTGCTCCACTCACCCTGCTTTCCTTCCTACAACCTTTCTGCAGCAGGAGTCTCACAGAAAGGGTTGGTAATTTGGTGTCCATTGCATTCCACAGTGATTTTGCATGATGGCCAGCCACTGAGGTAAACTTTAATTTATAATAATAATACAAAATCAACACATTACCTCAGTCTGGAAGATCTTCTGCCAGTGAATAACATTACTGACACCATCAAGCTTGAGGGTATGAAGTTATTTGTACATTGAGGAAATGTCGTAGAATGTATGAATAAAACATGCTCACTATTTCTTAACACATTCATGCAGAGCCACAGTTCAGTACAGTGCTCTGGTACCTCTGCCTCGGGAATATCAACATACTATTTGAGTGTATTTCACAGCTTTTCAGATATTCTCTCATTTGGTATTGCTATGTTCCAGTTTTGGTTTTGACAGATGCTATTAGCACCCAGGTGTCAGTAGCTGCTAATGCTATTTGTACAAGGATTGGAATAGCTAATAATTTTCACCCGGGTGTGTTTATTTTATAAGATGAACATGTGTTTTGTATTCAGCACCTCTATGCCACGTTACCTTCCAAAGAAATGTAGTGAAGATTGTACTACATTCTGTTCTTTGTTACTTTCCAGCATTCTTCTGAGAATAAAGAGTATGTGGTGAAGACAGAAAGGCAAAGTGTAATACATATTTAATTACAGGCTCTGAACTGTTTACCATCTTCATCATTACGGTTTACCTTACGTGAGAAGAGTGAGAGGCCCTCTCACTGACCTTACAATTGGTCCTGTGAGGTCTAATTATTGTACAGAACAATCTATTCTGAAACATGCCATTTCACTTTGCTTTGTGAACCCTGTTCTTTGGGAGTGTTTAGCGCACGAGTAATGTTTCTTTTTATTTTCTAACTTGCTGTTCTCGTTCTTACATTATTTACAGAATCTATATGAATCCCCATTTGATTACTACTTTTATTTATGACCTGCAGTATTATATCTGTTTTCTTTAACTGGGGCAGAAGAGAATTCTTCCAACACCAGTGTGTGTTTTTTATCATCTGCTTTAAAGCAAGTGTTTCGTGTGTTTAACGCTGAGTAGAAAATAAAAGAGTACGCTCAGACAAAAAAACTGAAAAATCTTAATTGCTTTTTTTAGAAAGAATTTGCCAACAATAAGTACATTTCTCATTTCAGACAGAACAAAGTGAGAGGACCATGATTTAGAAGACAGAGGAGGAGGAAGTGCATTAATAAATGGGAAGGAAGCAAGCAAAAACATTTATTATAGCTATTTTACTCATCGGTCTTGTGTATGACAGCTACATAAAAAAGGTGAAATGCTTCTACCAATTAGTTATTATCACTGGGTTTTAGCATTATGCTGTTCAACTGGAGCAGCTTACACTGAATGACTGAAGTGTTATGGCCGCCATACATTAGAAGACATTAGCTCGACTCAGGTAACGGCAGTCTTTCAGACACATGGACAGGTTAGCTGAGAATCCAAAGGCATCACACATTTTAAGACTGTAAGATATTTATTTTATTTAATTTACACACGTGCAGACAAATGCAGTAGGTAGTAATCTAACAATGACAAACAGCAGCTTCCTAAACTGTTGATATGATTATTATATACTATAAGATCAGAAGACAGTCAGCGGTGCAAGATTGTTTTAAAGTACCAATACCACAATACCAAGTAAAAATACTTCATTCCATGTTGAAGAATTTACTTAAAGCAGCACTAATCAATATTGTTCATGAACAATTGATCAAATGACTACATGTAATGTGAAAGGTAGCTTGTAGTGACAAACCCACAGAGAATAATCACACCATTCTGTTTCCCTCAGTTCTCCGGAGCGTTTTCATGTCTTTCAACTTACTGTTTTGGTTTTATGGCCCGCAGCTTTTCTGTATTTCATTCACCTGTTCTGAGTGAAAGGGCTCAGATGAAGCCACTGTACTCGTCCTGCCCAGCTTCTAATGGCAGGCAAACAAAGTTAGTGAACAAAGCGGAGCACTGAGCTACTGAAGAACCAGATATTTTCCATCCTCGAGCTTAGACGGAGAGTGAACATTTATTACTGACTTTTATCAAGTGACCAGAAACACAACTCCAAAGGAATGCCAATGCTGTATCAGCAGAATGTGTGAACGTGTTGGCCAACACGACCGCAACATCAACTTTGTAAGGTCCGAATATGTCAATGTCCTGTGTACAGCTTGTTCTACTGCCCACAAGTGATACAATCAATAATTTAACACTGCCTAAAATCTTGAAAGTTACAGTATTCATAAAGCAGAACGATGGCTTCTTTCAGAGTCTGCAGCCAATGTAGTTGTGTGTGACGATGATAAACAGCAGGAGACAGAAGCGCTGTATTTAGGTGTGTTCTGGCGAAGATACGAGTGTTTCCAACAGACAGACAGGCAGTTGAGTTTCTGATATGCTTTTCATTGTGAAACTGGGTCACCAATGAAAACCACTGCAACTGCCGTGAATCCTCACTATAAAGCTAACACATTTTCAGAGACACCTTTTTAAGCCTACAGGGGTTGAGTGTTCAATAGTGAAACCATTTCCAGGCACTGCCTCTCAGGTTATGTTAAGTAAAAGTACAAGGTGGCACAAAATGGAAATACCCAAGTAAAGTACAAGTACCTCAAAATTGCACTTAAGTTGACTGAGTTGTAGTGAGTTACTTTCTTCTGTTGCAGCTAACACCTGGATCAAAACTGTCCAGTACAACACTCCACAGCTGCCCACCCTGCCAAATTTAAAATGACTGTGACGCATAATCCTGGGCTTTGGCATCACTGTGGTATTACACTTTATTTTCTCATATCACAACTAATAGGCTAAAGCAGCTTGGGCACGTGGAGACACATTTGTCAACTCACTGAGTAACATAAACTCATCTGCGCCCTCGTTTAAATGACCAAAAAAGTCATTTATTGCTGCGACTCCTCCTGAGCTCCCTGCAGGGGATCGGAGATGACAAGAAAATGAAAGCTCTGACAGCGTGTCTGCGCTTATTTGCTGTGTTGTTGTGCATCTTATGGTGAAAGAAACCCAGGGAAGAACCTAAATTGCAGAAAAGTAATTAATTTTGCTTTTCGACTTGATGAACCATCACACTTCATCTAGGTCATCCACTCCACAGCTGATGAAATCGATCTGAAGGGAAAAACATTTTAACTTTTGACAGGAAACAAGTCACTCAAAATCAAGCTCATACAGTATGCAAATGGAAGACAGTAGGGATATCTTTATTGTTCAGACGTATTAGTTAGTGATGTGTTTCTCCTCATCGGGTTTGCTACTTGGGGTTTCTCCATTTACCACTATTGAATTCACATCAGCTATGCACACACAGACATCCTGATCAAATTAGTCAACTTTGCATAATTAGTAACCGGGGTGGAAGCTGTGAAAGATCAAGCAGAATCAAAGAGCAGTGGTGCGTGCGTTTGTCTGTGTAATGTCCACCTCTGACCACACGCTCCACTCACACGAAACCAGTTAAGATGCTTTCACAGGTCACTTTACTGCATTCCAGGGAAAGACAGAAATGAAACCAATAATCCAACACATTTTTCTATTTTTATCTGTCTATAAAACATTTCTCAGAGGCCTTCAACATCATAACCACTTGAAGCTCCAGAAGCGACAAACATATGTAGTAAGAGGAAGGAGGATACTAATAATGGCTTGCTCTCTTGCCTCTCATTAACTACTCATGTTACTACACAAATCCTGTAAGGTAGCTTATTAGCATAGCAGACCTCAGTTCAAAGTAGCAACACATGCCTGTAGCTACAGCATGTAGACGAGCTAGTTAACTGGCCTGCTTATAGCTTTTAACTCAAATAGTTTGTTGAATTACAACCAGATTTAAGTGACATTCATTGTATTCTCACTGTCTCATCTCAACTGGGCCAACAAAAGCAAAGAATAGGAGGTGGTGGTGATATTGAAAACATTGTTTACCTTCCACAAAAGGACCAAAACCAAACACAACCTCAATATCTCTGAATACTTTTCTTCTTTCTGTTTGTGGCACTCGGCCCCAGGCCAATTTCATTCTACTGAAGACACAAATCTTTAAAACAAGGCCCGGTGATTTCAGTACACCAGCTAGACTGAAGCTTTTAGTGTAAACGTGAAACAGTAGTAATTAGTGCATTGTTTAAGGACTATTTTCAGCAGTGGATTAATCCACATTTGCTGCTCTAGTGAGTATTTCCAGCAGCAGGATGGTGTATGTATGTGGGATTGACTCATATTGAACTACAGTGGCCATGGTAATGATCGTGGTAATAAAGGAACATGTGAGCCAGTGAACAGTGTGGCTCATTGATGTGTTTTCAATGCATTTTTGGGCAACAATGGAGCTCCATGGCAGAGAGGAGTAAAATATATTAGGCTTTGGCTGGTCACTGTTGGTTTTGATCTTCTTATGAGATTTGTTGAAATATTTAATCAGACTTTTTCTTTTAGGTCAAAATCTTTGATCAATAAACCAGGATATCTTGCTCATCTTTCGATTTACCCTGACCTCATTTTAAAATGATTTACAGCAACATGGACATGGGTTAGTCAGCCACATTTCCAAAATGCATATTGCCATATTTTGGGTTTGTTTGACCAGATAATCTTTCTGCTTTTCTGTGAATCCCAGCTGCGGGTACCACAGGCGCGGGAGGAAATCTGACCTTTTTATTGTGAAAACTATTTCTTTTTTTACTTTTAACATGACAAATGAAAACTGTCCTTATATTTTCTTCTCATATCATGTGTTAAAATGCTACCACATGGCCTTCAAGAATTTAGTTCATACTATGAGCCATGTAAACACTGTACTGCACATTACACATTACATTCAAGTTTTTTCACACTAATCTGGTTATAGTGTACAATGTAAACCTCCACACTAAGAAGTTGTTGCCGTACGTGAGTTTTGTGATAACATGACTTCCTCTGAAGCATCATATGTGTGTTACAGATCCAACATCACAGGTCACAGGCTGGGTTTGCACAGAGGCAGCCAAACAGCGGGCTGAAACACCATGATGGAGACAGAACTATACATAGCATGACAGCATGACAGAGAGTGGTTCTCGGCCATGAATTATTGCAAATGTAATATTTTCTGAAAGGTTGTTCCAACAGTCCAGTACCCCTCTAAGTTAAAACTCAGTCAGAAAGAGAGTGGTAACATGAAAATGCCATCGGTCTAAGCCAGCCTGTAGCACATAAAGAGCACTCAGTGGTGTATTCGGCCCGCCTCACAGCTTGGTTTCTTTCTATTAATCTCTCCTTTGTTGGTTCAAACCATGAAAAGGATTTCCATATTACTGCTCTGCCTGCACTGATGTGATCAAGAAGTATTTTGCGCTTGATTTGGTGTATTGGAATTGAAAGTCTCTGCGTGACTCAAAAACTGAACTAATGCACCCAAGGGAACCGGAAACTGTACAAATGCAGCATTTTATGTTTAAGCAATGTGTAATTCATGTAATAGAAACTCTGTGTCACAGTCAAATCTGTATATTTAATCCTATTTTGACTGACAGCATAATGTTTACATGTGACTATTTATTCTCAGTCATTATTTGTTGTTCAGTATGTTATATGTGGCATTGGCCATTTCTCCACGTCTATTTCCTGTATGGAAAAAAAGTGAAGAAAGACAAAGTGATTTGTGTCTTTTTGAGAGTCCCTGGAGGGTAGAGCTGTTCTGTTGCAAAGCCTGTAAAACACCTCCCAGCTAGAGAGATCTGTCTCCAGAGGATACACATGCAAAACTCTTGTCAGCATGTGAGTTAGAAGAAAGCAAAATACAACCAGCGAACCAAACTTTTTTTTTACAAGACAATGGCTGAACGCATTAAGAACAAAAGAAAATGCTGACAAAGGTGAAGTGCTGAAATGTGTTTGCTCCTGTCTTGTGCTGTGTATTAAAATCCATGGGAATTTATGAGTGAGTGCAGACATTTATTCTGTGTTCTTTTCTCCACTCGAGTGTTTGAGCGGGCTCATCTTCGAGCCCACAGGATGTATTCATGATGAAAACTGAAGCATGAAACTAATATGCAGTGCGGTTCCTCTTGTGTCGAGGACTCTTGATGCAAATCAGAACTAATGATACACAGTGGGCTGTCTCAAGAACTAAAAATGTACGCTTGAATTTGATAATTGCAATCTCTCTTGTGCACAAGCTAAAAGTCGCTTGTCAATGTGTGGTGTTTTTTTTAAGCATTTGATCAACTTTCCACCTTCTTCATGACAGACACTTTGACATTTCATAGAAAGAATAGCGCAGGTGGAACTAATTACAGGGTTTGTAGAAAGTCTTGAAAGTTTGGAAAATATCTAATTTTAACCATTATGTTTTTTAAGGTTTGGAATATGTTTGAATTTGAATACACTACTTGGAAAATGCTTGACTTTTCTATATAATCTGGTGTTGCATCTCATATATAAACCAAAAATCTTTCATATTTAAAATGAAATAATCTCAATTTCTCACAATTTGTATGTCATGATAACGGCCTTGAGAGTCTGGACAGTTTTGGTTTAAGTACCTTGAAAGTGCTTGAAGAGCAGTACAAACCCTTTAATTACATGTAGGCGATCCAGTAGTCAAGTATGTGTACTTGTATGAACGTTCGTTCCTATCTTTAATCAAGATTCCCCAGCCAAGAGGATGCCAGCTGCAGTGTCAACCAATGAAATGTTCGCTACATCATTCCACGCAAGCAGCAGAAATCCGTGAGCAGACTTTCCACAAGCGCAGAGAGAGCGCAGGAAATCCGTGCAAGCAGAGACAATTTGAACATGAAATCAACAAAGTCTGCTCTCAAACTGAAAGAATGTGCTCTTGATTAAAGATAGGGAATAACCTCCATATCCTTGTGTCTAGTCCAAAATATTATTACAGGGAAAGTTACAACCGAAGGCAAATAAGTGTAAATATTTAATGTTAAATGTTCCTGTTAAACAGTCAGATGACTTTATTTTCCTACCTGTGCTCAAAAGCTGGTGTTTCAGTTTCCATAGAAACAGTAGTCATACAGTTGAATAACTAAAACACATAAGAAGGGACGATAATACATTCATACATTCAAGGTTTCCTAAATGTATAGATGCCAATTTAATGTGATGCGCTCACCACATACATTTACATTTACATTTACATTTAGGCATTTAGCAGACGCTTTTATCCAAAGCGACTTTCAAATAAGAGCTTTACATAAAGTGCATAGAATCATGGACGAAAACAACAAGATGTCGTATCAAATAACATGAGTGCTGGTGATG
>JAVQJD010081735.1:0-81083 GCA_036023655.1 Nannoperca australis | reverse complement strand
ACAATAAGTACAATTAGAGGCCATTTGTTCTCAATCCTGGTGTTGACGGTGTAATCAAGGGTGTTAATGATGACTCACATTTGGGAGGGAAGACCACGCTGCTGCTGCCTCGTCCTCCCCTTAAACACACTCCCAGGCACATAAAAAGTAAAGAGACACTAAAATGTGACCAAAGACGGACAAAATGTGCGTTTTCAATTTTTAAACTGCTACATTTGCATTCGATGTTATTTATTATAATATGTTTGAGTCTGGTTTTGTTGAAAATACTTGCAGAAATCTTTAAATAAATAAAAACCAGAGATTAAATGGCCCGTTTTGCACTGCTGGAATTGAACACGAGCGATTACAGCAGTGTCAAATGATTAATGGCATCAGCTGACCTCTATCAGTTTCTAATGTGATCTCCACACCTTGTTAGCTGGAGACAGTCTAGACCGTCCGAGACGAGCCCTGCGCGAGACACTCGTGTCACATAATAAATAACTTATTCATACGAGCCAGTTCATCTGGACTAGTGCACTTTCATTTCTTCAAAGCTGCTACAAGAGTGTGAGCTCGTCACCAGTTTTTGGTGTCATTTTGATGTTTGTAATAGTGTTTTATTGTTCAGACATTCACTTTATGGTGTCTTGAGAACAACACAACCCTTAGTGGCCATTTTAGTTCATTTTGTTTCACTATTTTAGCTCATTTGACCTTTTACGTTAATGGGATGATTAATGAGATGGTCACAGAGAAACAGAAGAAGAGGAAGAGCTCAAAGACACAAATACAAAATGCTCCAACTTTTACACAAAACAGTGAAAAGATTTAATGTTCATGACGACATGGAAAGTAAGAACTCAAAGCTGCTTAAATACCACTTCATGTTGGAATAATGCAACATTACAATGACTGTAATGACTTAAATATGTCTCATTGATTATAATAGCATGTATAGAATAAATGGGCATTTACATTACATATTTACAATCTCATGTACAAAATAAAAGCTGCTTGCCACAAGTCCTCAGATACAGCCTCCATCAGATTTGCACAATACTAGTTCTTATCTCTTCTTGTTGAAAATGCAGCTGGTGCTTGGTGAAAGCAGAGTGCCCGCCTGTGGCAATAAATCCACGTCAGAGCGATGTTTCCTTCACAGGACGTGGTAGACGGGCCTGGAAGCGGGGCTCTCCGGCGTGCAGGGCTGCGAAACAGAGCTGGACGGGGAGAAGGTGGCCGTGTCCCTCGGAGCTGCCGGACCGCAGCTGGACCCCACCGAGGACAGGCGGTCCACGATGCTGGAGAGACACTCCAGACTGGAGGCTCCGGGTACCTTATCGCCCAAACTCTCTGATAAGAGGAAGGCAGAGTCATGATTTTGATACAGGGATCATTTCAGCTAACACAACGCCTCATTTGACTTAAGATGTAGAGATACACAGGACATATACAGTCCCAGTCCAAAGTGTGGACACACGTTCTCATGGGAAAGTGTGTCTAAACTTTTGACTGGTACTGTATGCATTAAAAAAAATTATTTTTATGTTTTATCAGGTTTTTATTGATTCTCTAATATACTAAAGTCCTGGTACTATAGGACTCCCAGAGGCATAAGCATATATTTAAAATGATCTGCCTTTCAGTTATTAGGTTTTAAAGCGCCAGACTGGCACGAAGTCATTTCATATTCTTATCAGGCTGCTTTTGCTGTCAAAAGATCTTACCATTCTTCGCATAAGAATAACTGTTGCTGTAGTTTGCATTCAGATGTTGCCACACTGGACTGTTGCTGTCCGCCTGCAAGGAAGTGAGAAATCCAATTTACCCTTGAATTCTTGCAAAAACAATTTTAAACAACAACAATAAAAAAACTGCAAATAGAAATGATGTGTTATGTTTGTATAAATATATATGAGATACGAAGAAGCGGCAGAAAGAGTACAAAAACAAGCAATGCCCTTCATGATATTCTGGACAGGCCAATAAATCCTGGATTCCAAAGTTATGGGTTTCTTTATTTCAAATCCACCTTAAAGCCAAAGTGGCAGTGTGCACTCCCTTCCCCTGCCCGGCTCTGACCGTGGCCAATCGATTGTATCAGTGGAAGCAACACCGGTTTGTGCAAGATGACACTTTCTCCGAGTAAATCTGCAGAAAATCCTGGCAGCGGTGCAGAACATGCAGTCAGGATGGAATGCAGAAAAGCGCCCAGTTTTTCCTGCCAGACTTCAGTAAGGTGGATTTAGCTCGGTTTATTAGGGCTATAAAGTGTCCGGTGGTGGGAAAGTCATTACTCCATCCAGCATTATAAGTTCTATTGTATTAGCAGATAGGCTGTCACCTTCAGACTGTTGTCGAGAACTAATTCATCCTGACTTGTAATAACAAGCCTCACACACAGAGGACAGAGATACATGTAAGACTACAGAATAGATGTTTGCATTAAAGAATTACGGGAGAGTATGACATGCATGGGGAAGCATGGTAATTGAGGTCTTGGGGCAAGACGAGCTTATTTGATTAATAGGTTTCTAAATTAAAAATCCAGGCTTGACTTGAAATGAAATACTCTACATCGTAATGAGAAATGCCAAAGTGTCTCCAGAGTCTTACATCTAAGGCAGCACCTTAAATGTAACACTCTGAAGATACTTTGACACCAAAAAGGCCTTTTCATGTGAAGTTCCCACAAGATGAAGTCCTGCAAGGCCTGCAGCAGTGGTTATTTTTCTGCCTGACATTGTATTGGTTTAGGAGCCGCAGCACTGGCCTGCAAGACTCTGTACAACCAGATGCTTGCATGAATAGGCTGAACATGTGGATCAGAGGTCTTACCATGCCGTCAGAGCAGCTGGACAGCGGGCTCCCAGGCTCAGAGCTGCTCTCTCCAGGTAGGCAGTAGTAGTTTTCCACCTGCTCTCGTAGCAGGTCCTGCAGACTCTCTATGTACTGGATGGCGTTGCGCAGGATCTCCACCTTTGGCAGACGTTGGCTGGGGTTGGCCGAGGTGCAGCGCCTCAAAGCCTCGAAAGCGTGGTTGACCTTCTTCAGCCGCCGGCGCTCGCGCATGGTGGCGGCCCGTCTGCGGTCCACAAAGTTGGACTTGCGCTTGCAGGCCTTGCAGGCCCACTGGAGGCAGTGTCCCGGCTGGTGGGGGGCCCCGGGGATCCTGACATGCTCGTCCTCCTCTGAGCCGTCGAGCTCCACGCCGGGGCCAAACTCCAGGCTGTCTGGAGATGAAGCACACGCTCTGTCGTAGTAGACCTGGGATGGTGAGAAGACATCCATAGCTTGTTGGAGAAAGGAGTCTGAGTGGATTGAAAGATTGGGCGCAAAGGAAGGAAGGAGGGTAGAGTGAGGTGAGAGAGAGGAGACCTCTGAGTGATATGAGGGGTCTGTTGCCCCAGGCCCCCCTTATATGCCCCCAGGCCAGAGCCCAAGGCCCACATTGGCCAGATCTAATTACCATGGCCCATTGGCCCAGCCAGAAGGCAGGCTGGGGTTTGCTGAGCTCCCTCCCTGCCCCATCCCAACCCGCTGCCTCTCACCCCCCAGTACCCTGCAGAGTTTCCCACATCTGCACTTACTGGTGTTTTCCTACTCATCACCACTCTCTGCTTCCAGCGTTCCCCTTCTCCTGCAAGGCCATGATGAATACAATCCTTGGGAATGTTTCAGGAGTGTTGGTGAACATTTGCAGCTTTAACCACTACATGACCTGTTTTGTGCTTCATTTTGCTTGATTTATCTGTAACCGGCCTCTAGGCATCATGGCAGAGCTGACAATGAAAGTGACACTTAGCTATGAAGACATAAATATTAAAGAGAGTGTGTTTTGTTTAGTCAAACTGCAGAAAGAAGCGGGTGACCACTTGCAGGAGTATGCAGGCCAATTTTTACGGTGGAGACAACAGCGTTGCAGATGCAGCCCAGCTGCAAAGCAAGGTGTAACATTTCAAGCCCTGTGAATTCGCATTACAGTGGTAAGCCCCCTCTAAACACCCCGAGCTCATCACTGAAGGTGCTGTGAATGAGGTGATCCGTGTTTGCCAAAGCTCATTAAGACAGTAATTACACAATTGACACCACTGCGCAATTCCCTGCACCATTGTGCCTCCAAGGACCAAATTTTAGCCATTAAAAGTTATTGACACAAGTTAAGTACTTCAATTCAGCACACAACAGATGGCCATTGTGGTGCAGTAGTTTTTATTTAGGTTATTGTGGGTTTAAGCATTGAGGAATGAGTTGTTTGTAGTGCAGAAATATCAGCATGACTGGGATTTGTTCCTTTTTTAACAGGATGAAACTGTGAAAATAAACATTTTTAAAGTGCAAATGTAAAAGTTTAAAAAAGTTTCATCTAAATGCAATTTTCTTCATTTTAGTGGAGATACTCTGCCTTGTTCTGTTTCAGTATGAGCTGCTGTTTCTACAAAATAAAGATGGCACGTTGTCTCTCTCTTTGCAGACTTGTTTCAGATTGTCAGACTCAGAGGGCTTTTGCAGTCCGACCCTGACGACTTTAGGGTAATGATGTTGTTGACAGCTTACAAGGATACAATGCGGATATTTCTCACAATGTGTCAAAGCGTTTGGCTACCCCCCCTTCTCTGGGAACAGTGCGCACCTAAGAAAACACGCAGGACCTGCTGCCTCTGAATTGCCGTCCGAGTTTGGATTAGGCACAGCTGAAGAAGACATCGGCTCGCCTGCGCCTGTGGCTGCTGAGAAGATCAAAGCCTGAGAACAACGTCGACAATGAGAAAACCTGGTATCAGCCGATAGCTAACTGAGGCCTGGCGCAGATCGGCGCAGCACATGGTGTTATTGGGAATCCACGCAGGTTCTATTGGCGCAGCCACTGCGCGCAAGCCCGTCCTGGGATCTGTGCGCTCGGCTGGTCTCTTGGGAACTCTCCGAGTTTGCTTTTTTGTTGTTCTCAGGGGTCAGAGACAGAGTTAAGTGAAGGGCAGGAGGTGATCCTTTATGTCCATCTCGCTCACGTCTGAAAACCTTATTTCTTCTAAACTGCCTCATGCTTTGACTTAATATGGGACTTGTTTGCTGCAACACAGAGCGGCAATTTATCACTTACATTCCTGCAAAAGAAATCTAAAGGAGCCCATATTTAATAAAGCCCATATTTAATTCTACTTTTAATGACAAAATACTGTAGGTTAAATTGGAGTTTCGTGATGTTACTACATTTAAGTGATTATGATTAATGCATATTTATTCAGATGTGAATAAAAAAAGTTTATTAAAAACAAATGTATTGTTGTTCAGAGCTCAGTAGTTTATGTTAAAGGACATTTTCCCCAATCCAAGTCCATTTTACATTCCTCACAAGAATTAGTGGAACAAAACAAAAAAAACTTTTTGAGTGGCAACACCATTTGTTTGGCAGCGAGCAGAAAGAGGTGCACTGCCAGCCCTGCAGCCGTGAATCCCTTCCCCTGCAGGGGAATGCCGGATAAATCAGAGCATTCGGCCCTCAAGGTCTATCCCCCCTTTTCTATAACAGCTCGCCTTTCATCAACTTTCACTTTTAAAACAGTGCCTTCACAGCCAAATCAGAATTATATGGTGCCATCAGTAACACCGAAATCCCTATAAAGTTAGAGGAAAGCTGGGGCTCGGAGAGGGTGCTGTTTCTTTATGAGGAGTCTGATGGAGACAACATAAAGGCAGTGGGGTTCAAAACACGGCTGGATATTGAGATTTTACAGCAAATAGAACTTTTCTGATGGCAAAAAAAGTAGGTTTATATACAGGACGGCGAAATATATTTCAATTTTGGACCCTCGTTGAACCAAACTGTTCTTTTTCGAGGACAAGTTGCGATGATGTGGTTGATGCTGGGTCTATAATTTTGGTCAAATGCAGCCATTAAATTAGCAGATACCCATGGAGCTGCAAATTGTAGTGAAGTAGCACTGCTATCAGACTGAGTGAGCAAGCAGGAGCCCATTAAAATCACATTACTGTTGGGGAATATCATGTTTCTGTCTGGTTTCTATAGAAAACAGGATATTTGGTAAAAGATATGAATAGTTCTGTTGAAAAGGGCCATGAAAGAGCCCTGAATTACTGTATGTTTTACAGCTTTTAAATTCATCATTATGTAATTAATATCGTTTGATTATTATCAGTGATACGGTAGCACTTAAGCCTCATATTAATGTTATAGTACACTACTTATACAACAATATCCACTGGCGTAGTTTAATCAGATCTTTAGGGTGAAATTGTTAGAGAAACCTTATGACTGATGCCAAAACACATCTCTTATATCTCAGGGAACAAGTAAGCATCACGTGTCATTCAAAGGTGTCGCAGCTCTGGGTACAAAAGACCTTCTAAATCTTGGCCTCCTCAACTCAACACACTTTTTAGACACAAAAAACAGGAAAAAAGGGGATGACCTTCCGACCTAAGTGTGGTTTGAACTCTCCCCCTGGTTCTAATGAATTAGAAAAGGTTTGAGAGGAAAGTGAAGCTCATAAAGAGGTACTTACGTAAATGTACCTTATTAAAGCTAAAGCCATTCATGTATTTTCTTTTACCTCTCTGAAACAGCTTTGTTTTCCCCTTGCTGGACGTTGCATTGAGGTCTTTAGCTTCTAATAAACCTGACACACGTGCAACACTTTGCATGGACATGTGTGAATGTGTGAGTGTGTGTGTCTGTGTGTGTCTGCAGGCCTGAGAGATGAGGCATAGTCCCAAAGGTCAACCAGGGCTTCGTGTTATCCACAGAGATCTGAGAGAGACCAGCACAACCCAACATCATCAACAAACGCCCCCCCTCATGTCAATACACGACAAACAAGACTCAATGGATTTCCACGCCGCTGGCATCAAGCCACACATTTTAATAGCTCGCATGTAAACGCTTTGCCATGCGATGACGAAGGAAAGCGATGATGAATTAAGACCTAATGGCTCAGATAACTTCATTATCCCAGTGGGCTTTGCACTCAAGCACGCCGCCCAAGTTTCCATGTCCCCAACATATGATAGGACAGGAGAGGCACGGCGGGTCCGGAGGGGACTCGAGTTACTGCTGTGGGATCAGTCCTGCTGGAGGCCAGTTGGAACAAAGAGGAGCAGCCTGGCAGGGCAGTGTAAACAGATTTTACGGACTTCTAACAGGCGTGAATGTTGGGGAACTGGTAGATCTTGAAGCAGTGGTGGGGTTTTTCTCTTTTCGTGTAAAATACAGAGATAGTGACAGGGTAGAGTGACCTAAAACTCTCTGTTTAAGTTGCTGAAAATGTTTGTGCTTAATATGAAACTTTAAACATGTTATTTCTTTCATGAAAATTGTGGTTTTGGACATTTCAGTGGTAAAAAGTAATTGATCCTATATGTGGTGTGATGCTTGCATTGCCTCTGTATGGCCTTGAAGAACGAGGAACAGAGGGGTTTGGAGTGTTGCAAAATTAGCAATTTATTTTCTTGGTCAGTTATGTACAAATATTTAAATACAATATAGTCTTTCTTAAAGAGTTTGTGTGCTTCTGAATATAAAATAAATACATCTACACGTCACATTGTTATAAAATATGTACAAATCTGTTGCTGCTGCTGTACAAATGAAAGGCGACATGACAAACAGAAGCCAGAATGGCTGAATTTGGCGGAAACAGTGGAAATTAATTTTTTTTTATTGCTGTCCAGTCAAGGTCTTCTCTAGCGTTTCAGTTCTCTGAGACGTCCTGGCTGAAGTTGATTTTGGCGTCGTTGGTGATTCTGTTGACGATGGATGACAGGAGCAGGAGGCTGGAGGACGCAGAAGACTCACTGGTCTCTGAAAACAAAGGAACCTGATTTAAAACACTGCTGGTTTTATTAAATTGACTTGATTTAATGCTGATTGTACGTGCAGTTTGTCACACGTACCTTCTCTGTGGTCAATCATTGCTGCGGTGGAATGGTCAGCAGAGGTCGGCCAGGACTCTGAGGACTTTTTCCAGTGGTACTCATGACTGGCCACCTGTAGACACACACAACACATGTTAGCCATACATGCTTTGTGTCAGTTAATGCGAAACCCCATTGATAAACACAAATATATTGGTGAGAATCGTCAATCAATCGCACAAAAAAACAATTGTAGGCTGATCCAGAAACAGGCCTAACGATTTTGAGAAACCAATAAAATAAGAACAGCCACAAAAAAGTATTTAAAGTGGCCAACAGTAGCATGAGTGACATCCTCACTGCATATCACACTGGTAGTTCCAACTGGAATAAAAATATCACAGTGACACTGAGATTTAAACATGCAGTAAACACATCGTAATGTCATTAAACGCACCACAGGGCCTTTACAGGGGTGTTACTGATACAATGGGGAATAAAACGACATCATTAAGCAGTCATGATGTCATCATAAAGTCATCTGAATGTCACAGGAACAATGACAGACTCAGGTTTTTTCCCGAGGGGCGCACGGTGTCCAATGATAGCTTACACTGTGCTCTTTGACGTTAAAGCTGTGGGATGATCCGTTTTGCGTTTTCTCCTGCTCGTCCAGCGTCTGCAGCAGGTCCTGTAACCTCTCAATGTAGCTGATGGCGCTGCGTAAAATCTCCACCTTGGGCAGCCTCTGGTTGGGGTTGGCCACGGTCTTCCTCTTGAGCGCGTCGAAGGCCTCGTTGATCTTCTTGAGCCTCCTCCTCTCCCTGAGCGTGGCGGCCTTGCGTCTGTCCGTCGGCGCCGACTTTCTCTTGCAGATCTTGCAGGCCCACATGAGGCACTGGCCGTCGCAGTGCGCACGGAGACCCGGGGGCGCAAGGACGTGCTCCTCCCCGCTGCTCTCCCCCCCGGTCTCGGACGGAACATTATCCTGGCCCGGGGACAACGGGCTGTCAGTGCCGTTGTACAGAGGAGACACCCCCGCCATGTCCAAGTGCTGTAGTGGTCCATGATCCCCTTCTTCCAAATAGCGTAAATCATTGAAAAGATAAGGGTTGGTCTCAAAAAGGTCCATCATATTGTTGCGCCCCTCTCTCTGTTTTCACAGTGGGACTCTGGCATTTAAACAGAGCAGCAGGGACATAAGTCACCAGGCTTATATATAGAATGTGAAACTCTATCCAACCCTTTGGCTGTGACACTGCATCAAGCATCTTTTTATTTATTTTTGCAGTGGCTCTTTACAACCTACTGACTTTGTGCAGGAAATAAATATACATTAAGGCCTCCGGAAGCTACATTGAAATGTCACGTCAGGTTTCATGACAGGTGCTTTGAATATCTGCATCACAGAGATATTTTACCAGCCGCTGAGAAAGTGAAAGACATAATCCTGTTGATCCACAGTTAGCAGGGCACAACTGAACGTTAAAGGGCATGTGGAGTTATTGCTGCAGCTTTATAGGAAACGCTTTATAAGTTGCAACCGGTGGATTTATTAATGGTTAAAATAAGATTTCACTTGATATGAACACCCTTTTTTTGCCAGGCTGTGTCTGATGTATATCCTTCCCCAGCATAGCCTGTGTTATATCTTCATCATACATCATCAGGTTTGCTGTTATAGATATTAGAGGGTAATTTGTAAAGGTTTGTCTGCAGTTACGTAAATAGTTAATAAATGCATTCTGATTCAAATGCCCTGAAGAGTTTCCAGAAAATTCTCAAGCATAAAAGTTAGCTGCAGTTTATGCTGCAGGAAGAAGAAGCTACAATCAATGTTTCCATATTAACAGTGGTTCAAATGACTCTGTGCATGTGGACGAGTCTACAGGAAACTATTATCCGACTGTGCAGAGTTCATTGTTTTGGTTTTGGACACAAACACGACTCCAAATGAATGTTTACCTGCTAAATGTGTAACTAATCTCCTGTTTTCTAACAAGGTCGTCGTATCCAATATGAACATAGGTAATAATATGTCAGTGTTGTGTTTACAGATTGTTTCCACTGCCTCCAAGTGGCCCAGAAAAGTCAGTTATCGCAGGTTTAAGAGGTCTTCTCGATGAATTAAAGTGTCCCAAATATGCATGTTATGTTGGATGACTCCTGCCAAATGGATGTCCTTATTAATGGTTTATTTGTTATTTGTACTTAACATATTTGACAAATTTCTTTTAAAAAGTCCAACATCGACTTGCAGAATCCGTGTTCCTGCTATTCAGGCTAATTTACAGACCTCAGTGTGAACCGTTTTCACTGGAGAAAAAGTCCCTATGAAACCAGTTGACAGTGATTTTAACCTTGAAAGATTCTCAACACGTGCTCATTAAGCAGGTTGAACGTATTGCCCAATATATAAGGTAAAAAGCCTTGAACATGCCCATTGAGAATATTATATCATGCAGAAGCCATTTAATCCTGTACACACTTCAGATGTGCTGTGCCTGTTCTAGCCGGTGGGAATGGTATGGCCGATTGTAACTTGTAGAAAATCCCAACATAGATAGATTGGAATGTGCAGAGTCAAAACAGCTTTGAGAGACGCATGCATGGGGTGTTATAAATAGAAACGTGGCTCATTCATCTCAGATTCATAAAAGAGATAAAAGCCGGCGAGGAGGTGATATATAGCCTGTGGCATTTTTGCTGCAACCTTGAGAGGTCTAAACTTCACAGATGGGAATGTGAGGGATTCCTATTTTTGTATGGCTGCACTTCTGGTAGGGGTTTTACTACTTTTACCCTATGGATGTTCCTGACCCCCCCCCCCCCAACCTTCACTCCTGGCTTCTGTTACGTTGTTGTGGGAGGCTGTGTAGAGTCGTGGGTGCTTCTCTTCATTTGTCAGGGTGTCTGAAATGCTCTTGCCAGTCAACGTGGTGTCTCTAAGTCACCTAATTGACATACTAATAACTACTTGTTATTATGAGCAGCCAAGTGAGAAAAACAATTCATTTCAGCCTCCTGGGTGTAACTGCATCAATATAAAATCCCATATTAACACTAATATAATCAGTTAAGGACCTATAAACTATAATTTTCATCTGGTTTTACAAATATGATAAAAGTAGCTAATGAAGGCTTAATTTCTATTTACTGTGTCCAGCGTGACTACAAGGCTATTACAATGTTGTAATAATTACGATAACATAGTTTAGATATTTTAAGATACCGTTTCTTTGGTGTGAATGGTGTCCATACTCTGGCTAACATCGACGTAGCAGTCAGTAAGCAGATAGAGCTCATATCTGTCTCACAACCGCTGATCTCAACACAGCTCTGTTATACTGTCCTGTTTTGCAGCAGACAGTTTGTCTCATCTAACACAGGTGTAAGTAATATAATTAAGTGACTGACTGGTTTGACCTACTGAGACGCTCTGATGCAACAGAGAAGTAATTAACGTTGTTAGTTCCACATGTGCAAGTCGTGATTCCTGCTGTGAAAATTGCTACTGTTGTTTTCACCACTGAGAAGTAAACAGTGTGATCAATGCAAACATTTTGCACAGACATTTTGAATTGCCATTGCAGTCAATTATTCCAACATAACACAAGCCAACCCTGTTCCCTGTAAAAGATTACGTGGGTTTTTTTACATGTGAGAAAACTGCAAATTAACAAAAATGTTTATACTAGAAAACATATACTGTTCATGTGTATGTTTTCCTACAATATCAGCTTATGGCAAAGCATGCTTAATATTTTATGGTACAGTTTCGGCAACTTAAAGTGCTTGGTTTATCATTTAGAAACGTTAGATGTCTTGGTTATATACTGAAAAGGTCAGCACTGACTTTAAATATGAGAGAAAACTATTTCTTTTTCTAGTATTCAGTCCAACCAAACAGATGGATGCAGGACACGGACCCCCAGTCTCCGGTGTCGCAGTCCTGCACGCCCCAGCCCTGCAGGTGCATAGTAAATGTTAGTAATTACACATGTGCATTTCCTGCTATGTCAAAATGGGGCCCATTTTATTAGTATTTCTGTTTCTACTTGGAATTTCTGTCAATCAAGTTTAAGTTTCTTCAAAGCGTTCAGAACAGCAAAAGTACAAACCTGCAAATACAGGCTGAATGTTATGTGAATTGTATTATAAAGGCCAGCAAATGACACCTATTCACATAAAAATGTCAGATAATGTTTTGATTTCCTCTCTGCTGAAGCAGCAGGACAGAATATGGATTTTATTTTAAGAACATAATGCAGCTCATACTGCAGCTACACAAGAGACCCTGCATTGTTTTGTATAATTAATCATGTCCATGGAAACCTTTTAAAAATGCTGAATGTATTCTGGTAAAACGAGTGAATTTTGTGATCTCACAAAAGTAAGCACACATTTCAAGATATGTGTATTACATCCAAAATTGAAGAAGTCCTTTGTTTTTTTATATTTAGAAGCCTCCTCTGGAGCAGTCACTTGTGGGAAATATAGATTTTTTTATTGGTTTGCTCTTTGTGAGCTTGTCATGCAGCAGAAATGATATGTACCATATTAAGTTCTCTTGAATGGGAGTGCGTTTTGTCAGTTAAGATCAATTTTGGGTCCCATAGTTACCATAACATTCAAAACAAAATCAGTGCTGCATTCCCTGTCACTGGCACTCTCTTATTTTCATGCAAACAAATACTGATGGTGCAAAGGAAAACTGACATACGATGATGATAAACATATTAGATTTCCTGTTTCTACAAATGGCTTATAAATATACATTAAAAGTAGGCCTGACTTCAGACTGTAATTGGCCTCGATCACCGAGCTGAAGCTGATGAACGGAGTCGTGTCCCTGCTGTGCCCCGATCCTGTATTCCTTCCCCAGGGCTGCTGTGCATCCTGAACCGCGCCATAAATTCCCGTCAGTGTCAAGGGGGTTGGCGCTTCAGCTGTCAGGGAGAATCATGGGATAGCCTGGGCAGAAACTCAAACTGGAGGATCTGGCCTCTCGGGCAAGGAGGTGGAGTCAGGATGGACTGCGGGAAAGTGTAAATCTGTCCAGGATCCAAAGAGGCTCGGAGTCAACAGTCCTGCAGTCTGACTTCTGAACCTCAGTGTATAGGTATGAACTTGTTTAAAAGTTCAGATGACTTATCATTTCTTTAGATTGTGTTGCTGTAGTAAATGAAAAGGTCATTTTACAGCAGTTGATGACAGAACATCAACATACATGACAGAATACTGTGACATTTTGGGAAAAACACTTTCCAAAACTCTGTTTTGCTGAGAGTTACATGATATCTGTCCCCTTAAAGATGAAGCTGCAGCCAGGAGTTAGGCTAGCTTAGCTTAGCACAAAAGCTGGAAACAGTGTGACAACTACAAGCCCCTCTAAAGCTCACTAATTAACACATTATATCTTGTTTGTCATACAAAACAGGAGCTAACTAGGAGGCTAAAGCTAGCAGTAGTGGGAAACATGTAGCCTGGCTCCGTCAAACAAGATATGATTCATGTGCTCATCATACAGTCCCTTACATCACTTACATTTTCTCTCATAATGGTGTTACATGAATTTAAAGAATGATATCTTCGCATTTAAGTTGATAAACTCTAGAAAATAAATGAACAATTAGGCAAGAAAAGTGCAGGTGGGTTTATCCTCCTGCATCTCTGCTTCCAGACATGAAATTCATGAGGAAGAAAAGTATATATATATTTAAAACAAAAAGCTTTCGGCACTTTGGCAGCAACTCAGTATTCCGAATTTTAAAGTAGGACGTGATCGCAGCAGAGCCGAGGCTGTCAGTATCTCCATCTGTGGAGATTCAAACGGTTTTTTCTCAGGTGAATAGTTGATCAGGCGCTGGAGGAGAAGTGAGAAAGAAATAATGACATGCAACAGTGTGCTGCTGATTGAAGTGAAAAATACTGATCATATCCTTTTTTAACAAGGAATCCATTCATCCAGTATTTTTGTTAGTAAGGCACAAAGATTTGCAAAACACTGTTGCAACATTTTAGAAAATACTTTATTTGTTATGTATGTTATTGTATTATAATACAAAAAGGCCAAATGCATTAATTTTATTTGGTATAAATGGATATGTGCAGCACTCATTTTCCTCTGTGTATGTGTGAATGAATCCCACTAATCAAACTGCTCTGGTGCTACTGAATGCTGGAACTTTATGATTTACTCTATCTGATAAAACATGTTCTTGAATGAAATATCAGATTTCTAGACAGTTTAAAAAAAAAAAAAAAATTCCATGACAGCAGGATCACGTTGTCTTAAAGTTCACTACTCATGTCCATGTGATTTCCCTCTCTCCAGCGAGTGTTAGAACTGGGATCCAGTTAGGACCAGCGCTGACATTTGGGGTCACAAACACAACTGATAATGAACATGAACTGTAGGACCTCTTCTCTCTTCAACCCCCCCTCCCCCCTTACCCCCCCTGGCTTAACTGGACCTCCTGCCTGAGACAGGCTGCACACTCATTGGGCTGTTTGAGAGGAAACTCAGATCACCGTGACGGACACATCGTATATAACCCAGCTCCACACCTGGGATATGAATTAGCCAATCAGGGGTTAAATACCCTGGTCATGGGGCCGATGACAATGCCTCACCTGGGATCACGACCCTTTGACCTCCAGGGCCTCCAGTCCACTGACTCAGGCTGCAAAGAGAGGCTGGTGGGTGAGTGGAAAGGAGTCCTCATATCTCAATATGGGTATGAGTTTTGAAAAGGTTATGGATGTTGGAAAGAGTGCTCATAGCTCAGAAAAGTCATGGATTTTATGACAAATGCTATATCAGATTTTCATCAGAGATGGATCCAAAAGAGAAAAATGAAAGATGGATGGATCATTTCTGAAGTTTTTATTCTTTTCCCTCTTTTCTCCGTTTGTATAAACTGTAACTCAAAATACAATTATTTAAATCACCCAAACAAAGTTTTATTTTACCCTGCTCATGTTTGCATAAAGGGCCTTGTTTGCTAATTCTCAAGACATTTTCATAATTCACTCTGACCTTTTTAAGGGAACAAATAATCTTGTCACAAATGGCAGTGTGTGACACAAGGTGGCTGTCTCAAAGTAAGAGAAACACACTTTTCATTTTATGTGTCCACCTTTCACAGTTTAAATGAGGATGTCATCAGATCCTCGTTTCTTTTTAAGGTGGACTGTTTGGCCCACTACTTTTGTGATGGCTACTTAGCGAGCTAAAACATTTGTGGTCCATTTTCAACATCACTGAAATTGTTGTTCCCAAGATTGCTTACTAATTTGGTAATTGTTTGTTTGTTCTCGTTAACTGCATGTGTTGGAGTAATGTTAACGAGTAAACCACGCTATTATTGTACTTTTTGCTAACTGCAAGTATCGTGTGGAAAGAGTCTGATAAAGATAAGATTGTGTGCTGATTGAAACTGAAACTCACTTACAGTAACGTTAGCTTGTCACTCAGCAAAGCAAATGAACAAAACCGTACTACTTGTACAACCTAGTTTAGGATAAGAATATGTGGGCTGTGTTTGAATACTGTTGGATGAGTTAGTTCTAATTTGTTGACAGCCATATTTAACTTAACTTGAGTGTTGCAAATTTCTGTCAAAAAACTAATTTGTCATAGATTCAATGCAGATAACTACAAAAATAAAGGTAATAAACAAAGACGGCAATCCTCTTTAATTACTCTCCTTGTTAGCCAGTTTCATTACCAGCCAGAAATAACTTCAGATGTCATACCAGTACATGCAATTATTTGCAGAGGTAATCTTCTTTAGCAAGAAGACGCCCTCCATCTATTTTCCAGAGATTACTTTGCAATCAGCATGGCCAGTAATGAGATGTCTCCTACCGGAATCTTGTTCTTCTATTTCTGGTCGCTCAAAATTACCACTCAAGCTAACTACCTATTTCTTCTCAGTCTTCTTCCTCAAATTATGTGCAGAAAGTGGACTACTGCGACAATTACACGAAGACACGGACATGCAATTTCCATAACCTTGCCACACAAGAGAGTTATCAGTTAGGTTCAGAAAAGCAGCATAACTTTAAAGCTGAGAAGGAAAGATTTCTCCCACCGCTGAAAAACCACTTTGCAGGAGTTGGGAATAAGGCAGGTTGTCAGAGTGCCTGGCACAGATATTTGAATCCTTTCAGCATGCAAATCCTACAAAATTCCCAGAGACCACACTCCAAAAATGCTGTTACTTTTACAGGATGCACAGTGCCACACTCTTTTTTCAACAAATTCTCATTATTCTCATGATATGGAGTAACAAACTCCAGGCCTATATGCACAAATGCATAGGTATAGAATTCCTTCTAGCCTTTCTGCACAGGGACTGGAAGAGTGCCAGGCGAGGCTAAAGTCTTGCACAAACAATGGTTGCCCTCCTTGGACCACCAAGCTCTGAGACAGCCAGTAACACAGTCACTACCGGCAGTATGATAGCATCTCCCACTGAAAACACAGCTAATCTTTTTGGCCTGGCTCCCTCAAACTCACAGGCTAGACTCAACGGTGGTCAAAGAAAGCGGGGAGTAACTGTCTCTGGAGCTAAGCTAACAGACGGCTCCTCTCACTCGTGCCCTGAGCTGCGGGTTAGACCCGGGGCTTGGGTTTCAAAGGCGAAAGGGGGATGACATCTGCCTTCTCTCTGGTAGACGACGCAGGGATTCAGTTCAAAGGCCGAGCGGCTGAAGTGCATCAATTAGCGAGGGAAAGAGCTCGCTAACTTGCCCCGTTTGCCAGATAACTCTCTATGACCTCAGAGCATTACATTATGAGGCATGATGGGAGCGTTGCACACTGGTCAGACGAAGTCAATTGCCCCATTTCAAATGGACTGGTATTGATGGACTGGCTTAAAAGGTTGTTCCTGTAAATGGATGCAAAGAATAACAACTCGCTGTTGAGCACTGAGAAACGAGGAAGAAACGCCACCAGTCCTACAGGGCGAGCAGATTTTACCAGCTGTTCGCGTCCCTTTTTTCCCCGCCATTGTTTCAACAGGTCTCCATTGTAACAAACGCTAGAGAGAATCGAGCCACTGCAGCTTACCACCTGACAGCCGATGGTGATTTAGTTCAGAGTGATCTGAAGGTCCCTCCTGATTGATTCTGTCCTCATTCAGGGGAGTGATGGATTAGATTAGCCTATTTGCTGTTCAGTGTGTGTGTGTGTGTGTGTCTGGTGTTGTATCTCTATCTTCCTGCCAGACAGAGACACTGATGGGGACTTAAAGAGGGCACTGGCCTTGACCCAGCAGCAGACGATGGGAGACCTCTCGTCTTGCCAGTGAGGTGAGACATTGACCCCGTTGCCCTCTGTCTGGCCCTCTGTGTTGCACTTCGGCTCTTATTCGTGTACTTTTTGACAAGAGCCTCACGTTGGCAGGGTAAGCAATGTCAGAGGCTTTTCTTAAAAGTGATTTTTATTACACAAAGCATTTGGAAATGAAATCCAAATCAAAAGAAGAGTGTTTTTTTTTTTAAAGGCAGTCTAAGTTTTTTTTGCTGCTTTGAAGTTGCAGCCTGTAAACGATATGGTGGGACATCGCTATCATTAATATCACACTGCCTCTGGGAGTCGGGGATGTAGCCAGCGATAACACGGAATGAATCCAATCACCAGCAAGTGTGACTGTAGCCATGGCAACCTCTGTGACAATGATCCACCAATATTAGTTTTTCCTGAAGTGTCTGAGTCTAGAACAAAGCGTGTTTTGTTACAATGAAAATTAGACTCTTAAATAACAACAACAGAAGACTTTTCTTTTGGAGGGGAGGGGGGGGGATAAAGTTCCTGGCTCCAAGAGAAACTAATAGGATATTGATGAATGTCAGTGTTGACGAGTGAGAAAAGGGGCATTGCTGCACTGTATAATTGGTTATATGGGGTCTATCATTAAAACAACAGATAGCAAGGGCACTGAAGCTTTGGCTGGACGCAGCCAATAACATGATAGCCAGAAAGCCACAGCGGGCACAGAGCACAGCCATGTCTGGCTCAGCCATCATGGAGAGCCTTTGTTATCCAAAACCCGTGTTTCATCCTATTGATTCACAAATGTAGTTAATATAAACCTTCTGTCAACATCCATTAGAGTCACCACCATTGGACACGGGCTTTGTGGGACAATTTCAGTTTCTCTACACTTTCTATACGTATGTGAGTCCTCCAGTGATTGAGGTGAGGTGATTGTTTAGCTGAATAATTTACTGAATTAGTCAGCTGGCAACATTTTGAATGAATGACTGATGGTTTTTGTCATTTATCAAGCAAAAATGCCAAATATTCACTGGTTCCAGCTTCACCGGCTTCACAGTCAGTTTCTTCTCACTGTAAATTGAAAGACAAATAGATATCACCTCAGGCTCTGGAAATTAAGACAGAAAATATTACTATTTTGGGACAATTTTGTAGTAGACAGCGATCTAGTAATTCAAGAAAGAACTGAGGATTCTTATTAGTTGTAGGTATAGTGACTTTTTATTAAAATTTATATTTATTAAAATTAGAACATCATTAGAAGATTTTCCTTATTTTGAGTTAGATCTCCTTTTGAATCCATCTCTCTGGTCTCTTGAAGCTCCTTTAACTGGGGATATCAGTAATGGATAATGGCTTTTACCTGGTTTCCCCTGATCACTGACATTAATAAGCGCCTCTAATATTTTGTTCATTACATGTAAATTGGGATTGCTTCCAAATATACAAAGTTATTCGTAGCCAAAATCATTTTAAATGGGCTTTGTGAGATCCAGTCCTTTTAATTATTTTAATGACCTTTGAAACTGCTCTTCAAAGATAACACTAGAACATCATCCAAAAATAATGAATATGGATGATAAATTAAAGCAGTGCTTAAAATTTCTTATGGAAATCAGTAGCAGATAATGGATTTTACATGGTTTCATCTCATCAATTAACTTAATAAGCATTCGTAATATTTTGTACGTTACGTTTAAGTTGCAAATTCTCCCAAATATATAAGTTTAGTTGAACCTTCTTCAAAGAATCATTTGACACGTTTTGTAAGATAAGACTTTCCATATGTCCATTTATCATTTTAATAAGTGTTATAGGCACGTTATCCAGAAATGAGTAATGAAACAGTTGCTCAAATCTTTACAAAGCAGTCAGTGTACAAAATATGAGGACATATTCCTGATGTTGATGTTCACACAATCAGAAAACTTAGTTAGGATCTCTGAGGATATTTCCTACGTTACATGTAATGCAATCCCGTTTACTCGCTACAATATTTATGATTGTCTGACTAGGCTGAAAGCAATAAATGAAAGGTGATTTACAATTGATCCCTATAATGTTGACAAATGGGCTCAAGGCTGCGTGGATCCATACGTGTGTGGCCCACAAAGTGTAAGAGAATCCTGAGATTCCCACTTTTGACACTGGCATGAATTATTCTCAACAGGTTGCTCTCCACACCCAAGACCCTCCGGACTAGCATTACTGTCCAAACACAGAAGAGGGTAATTGAGCATTGATGATTGTGTGCGTGTGTGTGTGTGTGTGTGTGCGTGTGCGTGTGCATACATGTGGGCATCATCCGTGCGTGTGCAATTCTGCAGGTATGGTAAGCATTTTGTTCTGCATGTTGCTCCTGCCACAGGGAAGAGCTAACAAAGAACAAACATCAAGTGTGTGACTGAGGATCAACTGTCCTATCTGAGGTGCCACACATGCACGTGCACACACACACACACACACACACACGCAGACACAATCATACGAGTCTTACGCCATGCCGGGTGCTGTGCATGCTAGTGGTCCTCAAGGTCATCACCACCTGTTTGATACAATAAAAAATCTAGTGTTACTGTTGTGGAAGTTATTGGAGATAGAGTTTCATTATGTGTGTGTGTGTAATAGTGGTGCAGGTGCATGCAGGGAAATGGTCAGACGCCATGTAATATTTTATTGATAGGGAAGCATCAGTCTGCACTTTCTAGCTATTTAATTTCACTGTCTTAGGGTGGGAAGACATTTATTGGGACAATGTTTTTGCTGAGAAAAAAGGTTAATGAAGAATATAACAAGAGTCGTAATCCGTTGCACATATTAATTGGCTTCCCAAAATAAAGGTCAGGACGTGCCTGCCAGCTCTGCTCACACATAGAGAATCAGTTGCTGTGAGAAGATGAGAAAAGAACATCTTTTTTCCAGAGAAAGTCCCTGGCTGAAGTTTTAGGGGATGGTTGCCCTTAATGACTTAATCCAAGTTCAGTCTCCGTGGTCTCAGCTCTTTGAATGTGTGTGTGTGTGTGTGTGTGTGTGTGTGTGTGTGTGTGTGTGTCTGTGTGAGTGTAATCCTCGCTGTGAGATAGGAGCCCAGAGCTGACCTCACTTTGGTTTCACAGGGTCTCCGGGGGGCCCAGGCAGGTTCTGGGGCTGTTCCTTACAGCACAGCAGTCTAAAACACTGACATGCAGGCCCGGGGTCCGCGGGGACCGCCGCGGCCCGGCTCCTGTTACCGCCAGGGTTAGTCACGCTCTGTGAGATTTATGTGTGGAACGGTAGTGAGGGCTTGGGTTGCACGATACCACCAAAGTGTCGCGATATTAATCCCCTGCAGTATTGAACTTGTAATGCCAAAGATGCCAAAGTAGCACAAATCTGTCCATGTATCTATTGTAAGTATCAAAAAGTATTGTAAGTGTCACTGTCAGTCCAATGCCAACATAGATACAGCAGCACTAAGTTCTATCTGTGGTGAACTGATTTCAAAAGACTTACTTAATTTACATTCAGCTCCTGCATGACTTTTCCTTTTCCTGCCGTCAGATATACTAAATTATGCAAGCAAAGCGTTGTTTAATTATACCTCCACACTTTAATTAACACCATTATAGCCTTCGCCCCCAAATGCCCTTTTATAAACTCATCGTGTTTTGTGTGAAAACTTCTAATATGTCAAGTAACTATAGCTGTCAGAAATGCGGTTTAATATTGTTACATACTTTAACATACATACATACATATGTCAACATTTGACATTTGACGTACTTTAGTGTCACATAGAAGTTGTTCAAGTTCAACGTCAACATACATACATAAATATATTTTAAACTGACATCCTGCACTGCAACAATCCCACTTGTATCAAGTCATTTCCTTGTATGAATGAATCATAATCCCTCGTTTTACTAAAAACAAGTGAAAACCATTCGACCAGTTTCCAACTGAAACTGACATTTTTAAGAGTTTTGTAGAAATGAGTCTCTGTACTAAAAAAACATAAAATGAAGCTTAGATATCACATAAAAACCATCTGATTTTCATCAAAAACAGGTTTATTTCAGGGTCTAATTACAAACAAAATTAACAAACAGAGTTGTGGTCTCTGTGTGGATAAAGAGCTGATAATGTTATGCATCAACACGTATGCATCGTGTAAATGTACGTCTTTAGGGCTCTTTGCTCCAAAGTTGGCCTGAAATATGATTTTATGGTTCAAATTGTATGAGGACACAAACTCCAATATGCTTCTCCTCTCCACACACCAGCACTGTGTATTTCTAATGATGTCAGTGGTGTCTTCTTGACTCTGAATGTTGTAAATAACAACAGATTATGCATCACTGATTGTATAACCCCTGTTATGTTTGCTAAGCAGTGGTACAAATAGCATTGGCAGGAATATACCTCCAAGTAACGCAGACGTCGACGCCAGCGCCTCCTCGGCCAGCAGGAATTCCTTCACCAGATTTTGACTCCGGTCCAACCTTTAATCTGAGTGGAAGTTTCTCTTTAGTTTTTACCAGACTGATGATTCAGATGTAACAGACGCTTCCACGCAGGTTACGACAACAACCCAACCAAGAAAATGTGACATGTCTTTATGTGGAGACCACACAGCGAGATAACGGGTTGGGTGGTGGTCTTTTTTAAAGCAAGCACTTGTCCTGGCTGACATTTGGACAGGCCGCTGGTTAATGTGTTGTTTCACACTGTTTAAGGTGGGCCCGTGGTGTGAACGGAGCCAGGCGGGACCACCTCTCTTGTGGCCGACCCTGGGTGCTCGGGGCAGGAGGACAGGTGGAGCGGGACCCCCCATACTTAACCATGGACCTCCAGTAGAGAATACTTAGTCCTGTCTCCCCAGGTAGATTATCACTTTGGGATTAATTATGCATTTAATTGTTTTTTTATACATTTGATATACTCTATGTTCATCTTGTTTTGTTTGTGCAGTTCTGGCTTATTTTCTGCAAAAACAAATCTATTTCTATGAGCTTAAAACGTCTTTTTTTTAGACATTAAACATTAAGTTGGATTTTTCAACTGCAAGTGTTGTGTAAACAAAAGCTGTGTTATTGCACCTCGTTCTTTGTGTAGGAAGATTTAGCATCCCTGTGCTACACTGAAGAGACATAAGGGCTGCACACACGCCCCTGCATGGATGCAGACCACAAACAGGCAGCACAAACAACGCCGACTCTGCCTTGTGTTTTATCTCCATGCCACCCACAGTTTACGCCAGCGGGGAGCTGAAACTTTGCGCTGCCCGGGGTTCATCTCTAAGCCCCCCAGCTAATCACCATACCGGAGCCTATCACAGAGTATGGCTCCAGCCCATTAGAACTAAACCACCCATTGGCTCCCAGTCAAATTATCAAAACACAAACTGTAACTTTAAACTGCTATTAGACATTATTTCAGTTTCCCACCAGCCCAGTTCCGCTGCTGGCTGAAAATCAAGCCAGCTTCGTCTGCGTGTTCTCCCCTTTGGAGAATTTCAGAGATTGTTTTAAGAGAGCAGCGCTGGTGTTTGAGAGCCTCACGCTCATTTGGACATTCTTTGTGAGTGAGGAGTTCCTTTGGGGTCGATGTTTGAGTTTTGAGTCATTTCTTCATGCTTCTCTAATGGAAAGAAGACAGTTAGGATGATGAACAATAGGAGGGAATGGAGTCATCTTGGACCAGTAATTCCCCTCGTATCCCCTCAGCTTTTCTTTGGCACTTAGACACACCAGTGTCCACGACTGACCTGCTTGACCCATTCTTAACAGTGCTTGACAAAGGAATGCACATCTTTACTCTCTACAGCGGAGGCCTATTAGCACCCTGAATTCTTCATTATAGTCTTCGTTTAGTCCTGTGAAATACATCATTCAGCAGCAACTCGCTGATCCCAGAGCTGTTCTCAATGCTCCACCCACCTTCTCTGTATTGGACTCAGGCAGATGAAAGGCGATGTCGGCGGTTGTTGGTTGTGTTTGTCGGACATGTTTTCCTTGATTCCCTCTCCCCGTGTGGTCCCCGCTGGCCTGCTTTCAAAAACAGCCCGGGGAGAGGTGGCCACTAGGAACACAGCAGCTGGGTCTGTACATGAGAGAATCCTGATCTCACCAGGAGCACCACAACACGAAGAGTTATCCCACCACCACCATGTACACAAACCCACTGCGCACTGAGACATGTTAGTGTCAGAAATACAGGTTGTACTTGTACTGATAGATAAACCCACAGATTGCAGAATGTATGTTGGCCTCATCCTTTTTTTATATTTTGAGATACATGTTGAGATTATGAACACCAAAGGTTTGTGTCCATGTGCTCCATTCTAACATGGCTTACATTATGTTGAGTGATGGTAATGATGTCACCATTCTGACCGTTTTCGTTGCACTGAATTCATACTTACATTATATACACGTGTATATATACCAACTATTATTTTTCTTTCTAAAAGTAATTTTAATTATAAGGTTTTATTGTGTTCTGTATCAAATTCTGCATGCATTGTTCAACCAATTTCCTACAAATACTGCCATGCCTGGCTTCCTAATATTACATCCCATTTGCTGCACAATCAGTTTTTTCATATTTGAAATAACGCTGCTCATCTGCTAAGTGTTAGCATGGAGCACCAGGGCTAACAAGCTACCTGGTGGGTGGTTGGTGTTAACATCCCTTACCAGAATCAGCTTGTAAAAGGGTGTGTTATTTCAGCATTTGTCCTCTAGTGTAGGAAATATCGTGTTTGTCAAATGGAAATGAGCAGCAGATTCAGAGGAAGGAGGTCTGGCATGGTGCGTAAAAAGGGAGGAGCTATAGGACAACCTGGGTAAACACAACAGGGTCATCCAGGGGTCAAATCCAGGAAACCTACATGTAAGGTCTCACTCTTCTTCCATCTTTCTACTCGCTCTGTTATTCTGTCTCTTCTTCTATTTGTCAAACACCTCTGAAATGGCTTTGGTCACCTCAAGGGTCACAATTCTCCCTTTACTTCTCCTGGCTTCTGTCTTTTCCTCACACATGCCGTGAAACTTTTCCATTACGATGAAACACTACCCTGCAGACATAAGTGGTTAGTGTATCTGCATATTATAAGCGTGTACGTGCATGTGTTATTGAAACCATTGTGCCAGGTGAGATGTATCCACAGAGACAGTCCTGGACAGAATGTGTGGAATTTCAAAACCCGTCTCCCCCTGCAATGAGTACGAAGATGATTTGCACTCATGCAGCCCCAGCTTTATATCACGGCAAAGAAGTCTTCACTTCACTCCACTGTGCCCCCGGAGTTAAAGTTACATGATGAATGACAGGGCAATCAGATCGACTTTCCAATGCAGCGAGACACTGCCGCCCCAGAGACAGCGCCGGAGGAAGAATTGTTTCACTGTCAGGCCAAGAGGACATCGAGATAAAGAAACAGCGGATATGGAGGGTTAAACTTAACAACAGATAACAACTGATACGATACATTTCTTTTCTGCTTTATCGCTTCAGAATAAATCCATCTTCATATACTAATTATCCTGAGAAGAATATGAAGAAGTGCGGGGAGGGGTTAGGGGGCGGGCTGGGGTTGATGGGGTTAGAGGGGATCGGGATGTCACCGCTCCGCTGAGCCTTCATTGAGGACTTGATGGATGCTCTGTAACCAATGGAGATGGAGTGCACCCATAGCCAGAGCGAGCACACAATCTTCTCAGCAGATTAACTTCCATTGATTTATAGCGATTTACTTCAGGGAAGAAAACAGCTGGCCAAAAAGGACAAATACCAGAACTGGCAAGGGATACATTCAACAGGAGAAAAGCCAGCTTATTTGTTAAAAAGATGATTGTTGTCAGAGAAAAGCAGATAGGAGATAGAATTACAGAGCGCACGGTTTGTGACTGTGTGACAAAGAAATCTACTTAAAGCTACAACAAAAAACCTCAAAGCTAAAATAAAGTCTTTTTTTGGCCACTCAAGGGCTGCGGTATATAAAAAATATTGATTAATGTAATTGTGCCTGGTACCAAGGGCATGGCTGCTACAGAGCCAGCATGTTCTAATAGGCTTTATTCTAATCATTTGTGAAAAGGGCCTTGCCGCTTAGTATTTATGATATCCCCATTTCATCTGGGGACGCTAATAAAGCTGCCAGAGGTTAGAGATGTCAGGGGAGGCTGAATAATTCAGACTCAGAGAGGAAGCTATTAAGTATAGCTGAAATCAGAAGTGAGGAGATAATGTTGGAGTCTGATGGTAGCTATTGAGGAAGAAATCCATTTGGGATTTTACTTGGGCCGAGGCAGGAAAAAAAACAATAGCTATACGAATTGTTCAGCCAAAAGATTTCTTCTTTCTCTCTCCCATATTCCTACTGCTTCCCCTGCGCTATTAACACCCCTCCATTAAAGTGAAATATCAGATGTGGTCTAACATGAACATTGAACAGAGCTCCCATGACATCAGCTCCATGCTTTGGCCAAAAAGCCTGAATTTCTGGCACAAAAACATCAACTTAGTATCTTATTTTTGTGTGCTTATAGAGTGAAAGTACTTGTTACTGTAGCTAAGTGCCTTTTTTAGTGCACTGATAATTCCATGAAGATTTGACTTTGAGTCCGTTTTCTTTTATGTGCATTTTGACCGAAGCGGTGTACTTCTACATTTAAAACTGCATCCATTACAGACTATAAATGTTGACAACTCTCCATAAACATCAGAAATTGGCAGAAAACAGTTTGTCAGCAAAGAAGCCTTCAACCATCTGTTTTTTGTGCACTTTATTTTGTATTTTCTGTCCAATAAAAAAAAAGTTTTCTCCTTTTACAAGAGAAAAACCACATGTTATTTTATAAATTGAACTGTTCAATTTATAGAATAACATGAATAGTTTAAATTGAATCAAGTAAAATATGTAAAAAGCCACGACTACTTAGGTTTGACACTATAGTGATGTTTCCATCTCCTGTGTATTATTAATCTGCAGCCTTGTTGTGTCAGGACATGGTTCAAGTCAAATTACATATTAAATTACGTCCTGTTAAGTGACAACATGTCACAACATCTTTAAAGCAGATAAATAAGACAAGCTTCCATCCAGAGCTTATTATTGTTTTCCCAACCTCCAGACAAGTCAGGACAAGTCCGGTCCTGTTGTGCCACTTCAGGGGCCCTGAGTCACGTTACTTGGCTTTACACAAGTAACATCATGTATGGTGTCGCATTAAGTCCCGTTACATTAGTGCAAATCATGTTGTATGCATGTTACAATTCATTGTTTAAAGCCGCTCCACCTTCACAGAGTTCCACAATGCAATTAATTAATGAATTAATTAATTAATTAATGCCTACCTCTTAGACTGCACCTACAATTTTGATGATCAAAAAGTACAAGAAGACTCTATAATGAAATGCATGTGCCCTGTGCTCTGTTTCAAGATAGCAGTGGATCCTGCTGTTTTACTACACGCATGCATGCATGTCCACCCTTTTGAGTTATAGAGCGCGTTATGGCCCAGAGCCTCTGATCAGAAGCCCAAAGGGACCCATGAGCGTTCAGTATTTGTTCGATAGCAGCTCATACAGTAGTTCCCTCCAGTGGATGCGGCCTTGTATTGGATGCAGCTGCAGTTGTGTTTAGGTGTACCTCTGTGGGCCTTGTGTGTAATAATGTTACACGGCTACTGCTCGACAGACACCTCTTTCCTTCAGACACACACACACACACACACACACATACAGATGTGCACGGAGAGAGAAAGAGGGAAGCCTCCTGTCCCTCCTCCCTCCTGAATATCCTTCCACACCTTGTTGATGGGGCCGGAACTCTCCTGTGTTTCGCCGGGGTGGGCCCTGCTTGACTCATGGGGCCGAATGAGAGAGGTCGTGACCTGCGCGATGAACTGCTTCCTGTTTCTGTTGAAGCGGTCTTCCGAGGCCTGCGGTGATCACAGGAGAGGTTGGCGTGCAGCCGGTGTGCATCCGTTTTAAGGCAGTGCTGCCACAGTAAAAGAAAAACATACATCAACGGAGCAGTAGCTGGAAAAGAGAGGAGGGAGACAGTGAAATGCTATTATTTACTGCTATGAGGGCTGCAGGGAGAAATACTGTGTGTTCACTCTGTCAGACGTAGAAGAGGAGAGACAGTGTTAGACTGGGGGCTCTGCAGCTTGATGACGGAGGTTTTCTGGATATTTTTGAGGAGTAGTTTCCCATCTTTTTTTAGGATTATGACCCTTTAAGCTTCTTTTTTTTTAATCAGTAATGATAGCATTGTATTCACAAAAGTATTTCCTGAGGTCTTGGTATTCTTGGTATATTGCTACATCAGGTTGTAAACATGCCAGTTTAGCCAGACTATCTAAACCAGCCAATAATGGGGTACTTTGCAGCAATTACAGATTGGATCTTTGAATACACACGAGGTTTACGTCTTATCTAACAAACCCTTTCTCCCCACTCAGTGACCTCCTTATGCCCTGTCACGCGCAGATTTAGGATTATTTTTAAATCAGGGGCTGTCCAGGTTTGACGGGACGAGGGTGGGGTACCCGTATCCCTGGAGGCCTTGTAAATCTGGACAGTTTACTACAGAGAGGGGGAGGAAATGGCCCCGTTCTCTCGTTGTCCAAGCCCGGCGTAATCCCACTTCCTCTCCTCCGCTCGGCTGGCCGGGCCCACGCCGTAATGCATTTTCTGTAACTAACAGCCGTTGTTTCCCGATTGTCACGCTCGCATCCCCTTCTCTTGGAATGTGTGTATGTGTATATACTTGTGTGTGTGTGTGTGTGTGGGGTGGGGGGGGTTGAGAGCTCTCGGCTGGCTGTAGAAATGGAGAAAAAAAGACTGGTAGTAGAAGGTCTGGAATTGCAGTTAATATTAACACTACCCTCCTCCATTACCGTTTACCTCCTCCTCCTCCTCCTACCCACAGTTCCTTGCCCTATGACTGAGCTCTGGCAGCCAGGCGGGGTGCTGCAACCTGGGCCTCCTGCTTCTGTCACGCTTGCCCCCTCTCCCACTCGAAACAAGAACACATGGACGTCCAGTCCGCTCGCGCTGGCAGAGTCCAGCCCCTTTCAACAGCTTTTACTCCGTTTAATTAGCCATGTCCCCCTATCTCCACATATAGGCGGCATGACAGGCCCGAAACACACAAGCACAACATGGCACACTGACTGTTTGGCAGCGGTCGGAGGGCAATCAATTCACACTGTCCTCTCTCAGTAACATTCTTCACAACACTTCCTGACAGGTCTGAGTCAAGCAGCTCATGTGCTCCACAGCACTTAGTGAAGCTGACTAGAAGGTCAGATCCCTCAAAGGAACACAGCAGGTTTTTTGGGAGATTCGCCAACCTAGCGCCTTAAGTGATGAGAGCATCTGCAATAAAATGTACCTGCCCCCCTGTTGCTGGTCTTAACACTTTAGCAGACGCTTTACTGAATGTTGAGTGATAAAACATGACAATATCAAAATAAGTTTTAGATTTATTTGCAGTGAAATCATTTTAACTTAGTTCACAACCTCCTGCTTGCACGTTTCCTCCCTTTGAAAACAGAGAAAGTGGCCCCTCATAGATCAACACACTTGTTTTCTAGTTTTCAGTCATTATGTGTTTTTCACGTGGTCAAAGCGTCTCTCCAATTATTCTGATGGCTTTAGCTTTTGTTTAAAACCAAACCAAATATAAACAAGATCAACTGGCGCACCATGATCATCCAATCTAACAGGTGATAATGCTTCTGAGGTAGGCTGACCAATCCTGACTCCTTTAACCACGACGTTAAAAAGAAACAACAACAAACGAGGCAGGAGTGAAAGATAACCTCTATACTTATACTTCAAAGCTGTCTGGAAACACTGTGAACTCTAATAATCTGCTCGCCCCTGGTGCACAGAAGGTGAGGCTCCCTCGTATGAACTGTGTGTTTTCACAAAAATAGATCCTGGCCGGCCAGGCTGACCCCTGAGGAGTGGGGGGGGGGGGTCACCAGGTCCTGTGCAGGTTGTCACAGGGAACCAGAGCACCGCAGCCAGAGCTGAGGGGTAAAGGTTGAAGGGTGTGTGAGGTAGCCTATGACCTCCCGATTTGGCTCGGGCGTCACAGCTGAGCTCTCAGGGGGAAACCTCTGCATGACCTGGCTCACCCTGTGCGCGGGCCCTGTCCAGTGCCACACTGCCACCGCCACACCACCCGCTCAGAGATGGAGCAAGAAAGAGAGACGAAGCAGGAGTAGAGGCAGATTTTAATGGGAGATTCTAAAGGTTCTGCGGTATGAGCACACTGGGACTAATTCCTCTTTAGTTCACATCTAGGTTAAATGCGTTGGGAATGAGTCAATGCTGGCCGCAGAGAGTGTGACTAACGGAGCGGGGCAGTAATAGGGAGCCCATCTCTGGCTGCTTTCAGACCAGAGAACAGGCAGAGAGGCGAGCGAGCGAGGCCTCTTTGTGCAGAGTGAAACAGATTAGATGAATCCGTCATCAGCTCGATATTCTCTCTCAACCCTCGGCGGTAACGAAGGGTACTTTAAGGGAACAGGCGGGGGTGAAACTGAGTGGAGCGTGGGATTGTGAAATACAGAGAGACCTGACTTTAAAGTTCTCATCAGCATTCATGCCACACTTCTGAAATGTTTATTTCAAACATTCAAGTGGCTGCTCATTATTTCAACACCAGTTAGAGCCGACAGTAAAACGCAGAAAACAAAACAATTCACACAAAGCACGTCATTTGCACGAAGGTAGTAAAAATGTAACTACTAGAAACGTACTTTTCCACTGGAAATAATATTCTGCTGATCTTACATGACCTTAAAACCTGAAATCTGCACATGCGAATCAAACATCTGCTTTGTCTGTTACACCAGAGACCAAAGAGAACAATGCTCAAAGCTGCAACCTGCAACAAGCTGCGTTATGCATACACACACACACACACTTATACATGCAGGATTACTGACTGTGAACTGTCTGCAAAGCTTGGCTCAAGACGAATGAGAGTCTCAATGGTCGTGGTGCTTTCTGCAGAAAACTAGGAATCACTTCTTAGAAAAATGAAAAATGTAGTTTGAACCCTTTTGTTTGTTTTGCTTGTTGTTAGCTTAAATATGGTTCTCTCTGTCTGCAGTGTTGTGTTGTCTCTCAGTCTTTTAAAGTGTTTTTTCTTCTTCCAGATTTGAACGTCATTGCTGTGAATAAAGGGCACTGCTGACAACTGTAAGAAGGCTCCGTCGGCATCCTGGGTAGAAAGAGGATGTAACGAACATACACACACTGATACGAATGTCTTGTTATTTACATTAGCTGCTGGATGTGGGGATGTAGAGCCAGAGTTCGGTGTAGATCAGATACCAAAACATGGATAAGAGGTTTTGGAATTCCAGACATTCTGTCCAAGAGTGTCTCAATTAGGGTCGGGTATCAAACCTCAATACTTTTTGGGTTCTGACTGAAATGGCTCTGTCCGGTATTGAAACTTTAAAAGATTCTTTGTCTTGTTTTATTTTTTTTATTTGGTCAGACATTTCCACATCTAAGTTTACATTTTAGGAAATAAGTTTTCTTGCTAAGAGTTAAATTAGAAGATCGATACCACTCTCAAGTTTGTAAGCTAAATATAAAGCTGGAGCCAGGAGGTGGTTAGCTTAGCTTAGCTTAGCACAAATACTTCAAACAGAGGTAAACAGTTAGCCTGGCTGTGCCTAAAGATAACAATATCTGACTTGTATTCTTGGTCTGGAACTGTTGCCAGGCAACAAGTGGTGACTCCAGGTCTGGTATCTTCCAGTTTTTATGCTAAGCTAAACTAGTCATCTCCTGGCTCCAGCTATATATTTATAAAAATTGTTAACTCTCTGTTGTTTGGTGATTAATCCACCACACACTAGACATGAAAAAACAGCTAATTAAGATGCTTGACATTGTTAAATAAAATTTACAAATGTGTGAACACTCGTCATATTGGCACAGAAACAAAGAAATGCAATACATCCAGCTCTAGTCTCAATGGAGACATTCTCCTCCTTCAGACACACACACACACATGTATGCTCATTGTGATCAACTTCTGTCCAAGACAATGCAACAGATGAGCAGCTAGCCCCTCATTACCACTCTCAGCCCAAACAGCGGCACGTCGCTTGGCTAAGCTGTATTTCCTCTCCACTGAAGTCAACATTTGTTGCTGCCTGCTACTGTCCCCTGATCCTCAGCCGCTGGCACCCTCAACCAATTGTTTACTCATTCAGGGCAATGAGGCTCGACGAGGAGTGGACCGCTGCAGGGAGGAGGAGGAAGAGTGGTCAATAAACAGTATGTTAATCAACATCCCTCCGTCGGTCCTTTTTTTCCTGTCTTTTTGTCTCTGCAGAAGGAAGGCTGAAATTGAAAATGAATGAACCGTAGGCTGTGCTTGAAGCCTATTTTGTGTGCACGCATGTGAATGTATCCATATGCTTCCATGTGTTAATTGCAGAGTGAGCTCGTGGAGGCGTCATGAGGAGAGGTGGGGATGAAGTGCAAGTGATGACAAAATGCATCCTGGCCTAACACCTCCGTGTTTGTGTCATTTGGAGACCTAGAGAGGCAGAGGTGTTAACAGAGGAAAGGCAGGTGCTAGGTTCAGTGTGTGTGTGTGCGCTCAGCAATAAAGGAATAAATCCTGCACATTTAATGACACAATTTAAACACCTAAAAGATTCGCAAGACGTGCAAAAATAATTGAGACTTCATTGTGGTCTGGATCAAATTGACTTAATTCACCATCACAGCCCTTCATTTGGGGAAATGAAGCAGATAGACGGCAGTGTAAGTGAATCAAAGCAGCAGCTTGTTGAGAGGGAGCAAGACAAACCAATACAGGTGCCAAATTGTTGCACATATCCTTTTATGTGTTCCATGTGGTATTACAAGTTACAATAAACCACACACTGCACCAAATTCTTCACTTTTTTACTGAATTTTCTGCAGCCATGCATGGATTACCTGAAGACAATCTGTAGTAACAAGTAACCAGAGTCACATTCTCATAAGGATGCCTTTTTTTAACCGTTAGTGTTTACTAACCACTTTATTAACGCTTAATAAATCATTAATTAAAGCAGGTATAAGCCATTCTTAAAATTTAGGATGCCAGTCTGTGAATAATGTCACTTGGTGTAATACAAGTCAATAACAGAGTTTCTTACTTACTAATAAGCCCTCAAGACTGCAGTTAAATAGAAGGATTTTTCATAACCTGACTACCCAAAAAGATTTCTCTCTTCTTATATATAACATAACAAATTATTAGAACCTGGTATAGGTACTCTGTGTTTGAGTAATCTGATGTGAAATCTAAGATTTCAGTATCTTCAGTACTATACTCTTGCAGTTATAAAAGTTTTTGTTGCAGTTTTAAAAATGTAAAAGTGTATTACTGTGTGATTTCAGGTACTGTAAAAAGGGCAGATTTTCTGTTATGGCAGTTGTTTACTGCGTTCATGTTTTACGTAAGCCGTCGTACACACATGTTATTTTGAGGGGGGGAAAGAGATCAAGAGACCCATCTCACAGAAAAACAGACGCAAACATCACTTTTCAACAGCTTTTTGTTGCTTTCACCTCTGTTCCCGGCCGCTCGCTGCATTATCCACATTAGTTTCATCCCTGCTGTCCATCCTTCTTCCTTGCTGCAGAAAACAGCCATTTCCACAGGCACAGAATGTCACCGGCGTAGCATTACGGCCTTTAGAGGTGAGGCAGTAGGCAGGGGCAGAAAATAAACAGTAGTAAACAACGGTAGCAGTGGGGAGTGAGCCTCCCTGCTGTGTTGATTATTGGAGTGCTGTACACAGGCCTGATCCCCCCAGGGAGCTCACTGAGCGGGAATGGCTGCTGCTGGCTGCCCACAGAGAGGCCAACAACATCTGGGCCTCAGCTCAGCTTAGCTCGTCTCATTTACACTCCTGTTGTTGTGGAGTGGTGAGTGTGTGTGTGTGTGTGTGTGTGTGTGTGTGTGTTTGTGTGCTGGAAAAACAAATAGCAGTAACAAGTAATCAGCAAAAACTGAGAAAAGTATGTTAAGATTTGATGCAGAAATAAGTAGCAGGAAATAATTGAGAAGCACAAAAAAAAGACTATTTTAGTTTTGAGAGTTAATAAGTGAATATATGCGTCAGAGTAGAAATGATTGGAAAAGAAATACAATAAAACCACCAACCACAATAATGAAATTCTGAAGTTTTGGCACACTGAGTTTCATTACGCTCTTTCACACATCTGAAAACAGCGGAGTATAAAATGCATCCATCAGATCAGCAGTGGAACAAACTGCCTGTTTTACACTATCTGAGTTTTAATAACAATTCCAGCACAATAATCAGAAATGCATTATTAGTTTTTCTCAATATGTTGTTTACACAAATTGGGTTATTTATCCAGGGATTTATGTGCCTTGCCCAAAGGCATTCTGGACAGAAAGGCATAAAGTGTGGAATTGTAATGTGGCGTAGATTCATTTATCATTATATTCCTGGATCTGCAGGACTATAAGACTTAGGAAACGGCAGCAGGCCAGTTTCTTAATGGCTGCTGGTGAGGGGATGTCTTCTTTGCATGACAGATTCACTGCTGTCTGCTGGCTCCCTCTGCTGGTAAAATGTGGCAAAGCAACTAAAGTAAATTCTGTTGAAAACACTGTTGTCTGACTGCTCGGAAAAGAAAAATAGGATCAACTAAAACGTGTTCATCCCTATGTGTAGGTAAAACAAAGCAAATTATTATGAATTAAATTTATATGTAATTACTGACTTGTGGATTCTGATCGCAGACCCATTCAATGTGTTTCTCTCTGAAGACCGACATGTCACAGTGGAAGCACAGGTGTAAATAATCAAATGAAGGATGGCTGACTTCCGTTTAGCTGCTTCAGTTTCAGGATCCTGGTATTGTGCATGCCGAGTCACCGTCACACTAACTGGGACACTTACAACAGAGCAATAATTAACATCTGATTAGTAACACGTGCTTTCCCTGCTAAAAAAATCTAATGTTAGTGACTATTAATTTTCTCTTTGATCAAATACATGACAATTATTGAAGAAAAAAGGTTCAGGAACCCATGAACTGAAAGACATTTGCAATATAATTGTTTAAAATAACTCCCTAATATTGGCAAATCTGCTCTTTGATGTACAAAACAAGTAATTTTAGAGCAGTTTAAATGGTTTTACGTTAATTGCTGTAAATCTATTTCTAAAATAGATATGGCCATCTGTAGCAACATGCTTGCAGGTGGTGTCAACTAAACGTAGTTCACTTTAACTTCATTAATCTCATGTAGGTTAGTCCTGTCGTGTCCTCATCCAGAGGTCAGTCAAGTTCAGTTAAAAAGCAGCTACCGTGGCCTCGTTACCATCAGTCAGTGACCAAGAAAAATAACTTGAAATTGTACTTGTTGAATTCATCAATTTCAACATAATGAGCAAACACCCTTTATAGTTCAAAATCTGGGAAGAGAGAGATCGTCAACAAGCCATCTGTACAGTTTTAAGAATAAAGAAAATGACAAAGTGATATTCTTTGTTCCTCCACTTTATTATGAAAATGTACAGGGGATTAACGGTAGGACTTCTGGTAGCGGGCACGAGCTCCAGGTCCACCGAACTTCTTGGACTCGCAGCGACGTGGATCGGCAACCAGCAGGGTCCTGTCGTACTGGATCAGGATGTCCTTGATCTCCTTCTTGGAGGCCTCATCCACATCTGCAGGATAAAACATTTAAAGGTTATTCTGCAAGTTATTCTCTTTGCAAAGTGTTACTACATTCTGCATATTTAAGTTTGTAAAGAATAATCTGTGGACAATGCAGTGAACACTGTACTTGTATGTATGTATGTATGTATGTATGTATGTATGTATGTATGTATGTATGTATGTATGTATGTATTTTTTTCCTTCTGATTTTCACGTCTAAGCCAAAGTGACTTTTTGTAACACTAAAAATAACTCATTTAGCTCTTTACTCAAGAAAAGCTATGGACCTGTAAAATAAATACATTCATTAAGAATTCACCAAGGTGGCTAACAACACAACACAATGGTTCCAATGAGAACAAGGAACTCCAGTGTCACAGGATTGCTTTAACGTTGTGCTTCATAACATTTAAATGCTGCGTTGTAGTTTAAGATAAACCAGCCTGATTTCTTATTTGACAACCTGTCAAATGTCTTTGTAAAACATCTACACTGCTTCTTAAGGCAAGAAAGTTTGCTTAGGAACAAGAATAACACATTTCACACAAATAGACATCTATTGTCCAAACATGTCTTTAAAAACGCCACTTAATGTCCAACTCTTCCTGTGCATTCTGGCCTCACATCATGCGGTTGGAACATTTACAGCAAGTATTTCCACAAAGGCATGCGTGATGTTTGTGCACTGCACATAATGTAATACTCACACTTCTGGTAGTAGGCAACCAGGGATTTGGAGATAGCCTGGCGGATAGCTGGAAGACAAAAATAAATGACAGTAAGGTGAGAATCCCCAAAAAGACTGATAGGATGAAGCAACAAATTCATCATTGAGGGGAAAGAAATGTTCTGCTCACCATAGATCTGTGCGACATGTCCACCACCCTTCACTCTGACTCTAATGTCAACTCCAGCAAAGCGCTCCTTGCCGAGCAACAGCACTGGCTCCAGAAGCTGAAGAGAGAGCACATAGTGATGTGTCAAGCATTTATTTTCAGAAACATCAAGAAAGAGACAAAATCATGGCAACTGGGATATCTGCAGGACACCAGGACAGGTGTTTTACAGAATAATGAACATACAGACTGTTTACAGAATACTGTTGTTTCCTACAGCATATAACTTAATCGCTACCATCTCCAGGACTTACACCATCATCATAGTGTTCCCAGCTGCTAGGCCAGAAAGGACTGCCAGTCTTGACATTCATAGTAGGTTACAACCGACACCAACGTCATGCTGCACTGCCCCATTCAACTACACGTTACAGGCACGGCCTGCTATCAGACATGTGCAGCCTGATGTTGACCACCTTCCTCATGGGGACTCACCTTGTACTGGAGGGTGGCAGGCTCCACCATCTCCAGGGGTCTGCCGTTCACCTTGATCAGGCCATTCCCCCTTTTGCAGTGGGCAACTGCTGTGGCGGTTTTCTATGACAGAAACACCAGCAACAATTGAAAGACAATCCTTTTAAAACCATTTCAGTTCATTTACACACGTACAATGCGCTACATAAATAAAGTTGCATCCTCATCATCCGTCAACTGCATCCACATTTGGTTGATGCCGTTGACAGTTATCAGGCCATGTGATGATAAGGGTTGCTGGCCATTTCAATTAAGTCAGGAATTTATTTGTTTGTATGAGGAGACATAACATAAAAACATAAAATTAACGTTGTTGTCCTCAATAAAGTATCAGAAGTTCAACCATTGCTAGCAATCAGGCTAGCTAGCTACACTAGATCCAATTCAATGCTCAGCAGAACCGACCGATGCCTTACAATCACAGCAATGGAGCTTCAAGCAACGTTTCAATACTAAAGCTATATCGGCCTACGTTACAGTGTTATTACAGAACAGTGTAATTAGACGGGAAAATCGGTGTAAAACTACGACACACCACGACTTCGTGTTAGCTAGTTTAGCTAAATGGCGCTAGCAAGAGAGGGTGGCCATAACACCACACGTGGAATAAATTCTGTATTTTACTTACTTTACGTCCAAAAACCTGGACAGATTGCAAAGGACCTTTAGCTGGCATGTTTCTGAAAGACACAGGGGACAACACTTACATTATAAACCAGCGAATAAGTATAATTTATACTATTTCAACGTATCAAGCTGAAGAACATACCGTCTTCAGCTAGGGTGCCGTACGGAGAGACCGACGGGGTTTCACACACCAAACATCAGGGGCTATTGCACGACACTGACAGCATACTTTACGGTAGGCTTTGCGACAATTGCTTTCGCTCTACCTCCATTTTACATGATGTACTCATGAACTCTGGATGATGATAGAAATACGTGTTTCTTGATATAAAATGAGAAAATTATGATTTAACTACTAGCAAATACAATGTGTTTTTACAGCTTTTGGGGACTCACCAATGTTTCCAGAAAATTGTTTAAAAAGGTGACTTTATGGTAAAGTATTGAGGTCACATTGTGTATCTACATGGGTTTAAAGCTTACATATTTTGAAAACCATGAATCAAATAATATTAAATACTGCATTTTTTAGGTTTCTACCAATAGCAAATATGACAAAATCTTGTAATTATAATGTTTGCATTAAACATTGCTTTCGTTGTTACAGCACAATTCCACCTAGTCCATGTGAGGCCAGTCACCTGGGTGTATGCTTATGTTTAAAATGTAATTGACAACCTTCTGTACTTGACTGAAACAGTTCAGCAAATGCAGATATAGATTTGAATCTACATTGAAGGTGGATTTTGTTTGTGAATTATATAATCCAGCAAATCCAGAAATCATATCATATTAAACACCCCATAAACTATGATGTGTCAATAAGAGTCCCAGTGGCCTGGTTAAAACACTACTCATATTTTGTGTGTAAGTGGGTCTCCTCCTTAACTCGCTCTCTAAATCCCTACACAACCGCACCCTCTAGTGTTGGTATAATGAATAAGACAATTTTAAGTGTGACATCATTGCCATCTCAGCTGGGGGCAAGGTTGTATCATCAACCAGATGCTGTGTGGCAGAGATCGGTGCAGAGCATTCATTTCCCCTGCATTATAGGCTGACGGTTTACATCAAACTACACAAACTCACTGCAGCTTGGTTTCATCAAACCTTATTTTTAAAGCATGTGGTGTTTCAAACCACAGAGATCATGTGGTTCAGCGCTGCTTGGGGCTGAGGAGCTTAGGGTCAGGGTATGGGAATGGGACATGACATGGGAAAAAGGAAGTGAGGGTTTTTTTGGACATAAAAAAAAACTGAAAAAACTGTATTCCTACGCAAGAGACAGTCTTTGATCTGACCACAACGACAATGTTGATGTGACCAAACTAGACCCTTCACTTTGTGGGAGGAAATTGGCATCAAACAGTCCCCTCTCTGCTTTCTCAAAATTCACCATGATTGTGCAGTTGACAAAAAGGGAGCGCTTGTGGTGATTGACTCAACCAGATTGATGTGAGTGTGAACATTTGTACCAGGCGCCTTCTCTAGAGCCTTGAGAGGGACACTTGTCAAGAATCTCAAGCAGACACATCCTGCACTCTGACACTGGAGATGGGAGAAAAGTGTCAGCTTCAAGGCACAGTCTTACCCTTAAAGGAGGGAAGCAGCAGGGCCATTCCTGGGTCAGAGAAGGACTGAAGATAGATAGCATCTTGGGAATCTGTATACAGTGGCTTGAGTCATGTGTGCAGTGTGCAGTGCCTACCTATGCCTGACATTTACTACAGCGAGACTAGTGTTTATAGTGTCGGCCACGAGTGAACAGGCACCTGGCTTCTTTTATTGTCAGAGGTGATGCATACACCCCTCAGGGCAGCCTGCCGAGCCGTTCGAGATTGATTTTGCTTTTTGCTTCTTTTAGTCTCGACTATAACACTACCTGGGTTCCCAAATTTGAATCACAGTGGTGTTCACAGAGCCTCATTTGTGTGAGAGTATGGATTTAAAGGTTTATGTTAGATACCCATGACATTCTCCCATCTTCTCCCATGTTTTTTTTGCAACATAAACATTTTAAAAATAACACTTTATTTTTTTTTAAGTAGCATTAATTCAGTTTTTGGCCACTTGGGGGCAATGGAACAAGCTGTGGACACAACATTACCTTTATATAGTTGTTATGGTGAACAAGTTAGCAAACAGTTAGCTGATAATACACCAAGAAGACACAAAGCAGCATTAGCATTCATTTGAAGTCATGTTTCTGGCCACCTGATGTATAGAAGCCTAATATTCATTCTTCTTTGCTCTGTTTCGGTCTCCACCAACTCCTGAGGGGAAATATCTGGCTCTGTAGCTGCGTAAGGCTAGTCGCTAACTTTGTCAACCTGCTGTTTTGTGCTGGGATGGTATGCTAACTTTTCTGCTGTTTAGTGCTAGGCAGGTAGCATGCAGCAGGTTTAGCAGAGTGTTCTTGTTGTTGCTGAAAACAGCTGCCTGCTGCAACTGGAAATGAGAGCATTGAGAGTGAACCCAAACCATAAAGTTGCAGGGTGTAAAACCAAAATAATGAGCTAAAATATGCTAAATATGCTCTGCAGAGCTGAGGGAAACTGTAAAATTAAGTGATAATACTTTGTTATCATTACAAGTTACCCCTTTCACATTACACACTTACACACTAGTCACTTGATCCATTATTTATATAAAAAATATTGTATAGTGCAGCTTTAAATTAGCTTTTAGATTCACAAGGCTGCTTTACAGCAGTGAAGTAGCAGCAGAAGGTCTTTGTTGAAATAAATGAAGACATACAGTAGGTGTTTGGACCTTTTCCCTTTTCTTGTAGTGACAAATGGAGCCTGCTCCATTGAAGAGTCATTATATGAAGGACCTAGTCCAGAGCCCAGTCTGTTGTTTCCTATACAACACTCTCTCTATCCGTTGCCCTTCCACTTTCAGTTTATGCGTGTCAAGTCTGAGGAGTTTATTAGCCAACAGATAAATGTGAGGGATGTAGCTATGGACTGAGAGTGCCAATATCTACAACAGACTCAGGCAGACAGAGGAAGCACTGTGTGAGGACCGTGGGCTGGATAATAAGCTTTCAGATAAACCTGTGTTTGTGTTATGGGTCACTAGGGGCACGCCATCACCGTCTGCATAGGAAGCATGTTAAGACCGCTGAATCGTCCCTGATTTCCTGCTCTGTTCAGCAGCCCGCTAAAGCATTCAATGCTTTTGTGTTGCTGACTGTCAAGTTCAGCTAACAATGTCCAGACCTCTCAATTTGAAGTTAAACGCCGTCAAATTACTGCTTTGGGTAGCAATCCCACATTAACTTGTTCTGTTGACATATGTTGGATAAAATCATACCGTTCTTAAATGATCTAAGACTCTTAAATCTCTTAAAGAGGCTGACACCGGGCTTCAGTGCTTTAGAAGAGGTGCAGAGCTTACAGAAGGAGAGTCTGCAGTCATCCAGTAAAAGAGCCAGCAATAAATAAAGACCACACCATATATGTGCATTTCCTCTCCACGGCCTTATGGAAACACATCACCTGGAGGCGCAACCCCTCGACCTTGTCTTGTCACAGCACCCTGAGCATGAGACAACGCTCGCAGATTTACAGGGGAGGAGATGCTGTTCCTGGCCGGCCATAGCGTCTCATTTGACCATAATAGGCCTTGCGATGGTTGAAAAAGTGTTGCCGGTAATTGAAGTTTCCCTGAGCAGAAGGAGAAGATCTGCTAAACCCGGTAGGCGGAGAGAGGCCGAGAGGGGCGCAGGAGGGTTTGTGAGGTATACAGTAGTACGGTTGCCACGGCAACGAGAGAAACCTCTTTTGGGCTCATGAGGCAGAAAAGTGTCTTCCCTTGGAAGCAGCTATGGGGCCAATGAATCTGCAAGTCAAGAGAACCATGATTCAAGGCAACAGGTCCTTACCTTTTATATCCTTGTGCAGGGATCCATGAATAGCTCTCTCTATCTCACCATGGTTTCTGTGAAATGTTCAAATGTACCAGGGTTCTCCATGTACAGTTCAGACTACTCAGAAGTTTGTCTTAATCCACAAACTAAATTGGAAAATAATGTATTCACACATACTTCTGCATACCTTTCAAAACAACATACTTTGCTACTGTGTATGATAAATTCAGGCAGAACATCCATACTTTCTAAAGCCACGTATCAGACAGAGAGCACTGGGAACACTTTCAACCTCTTTCTAACAATCCCAATATGTTGGACCAATGAGCCACAAAAAAGGGGATTTCCTGAAACTGGAAGTGAGAGGTACCAAAATGGCTGCCACACCCCCTGCCTGTCGCTGTGTCCTGGCTGCAGTAAATATTGATGTCTGCCTGAGTGGATGACAGCTCATAGCACTAAAATGTAGCCGGGTTTTGAACCCTGGTTTGGGCTTGAGCCCCTTCCATTAATTTGGCTATTTCAGCACGCATTTACCACATAGCAATGGGCCTTGCAGCTGTCCCGTGCTCTGTCAACTTCCATGTGGCCTTGGAGTTGTGGCCACAGGATAATGCAGAAGTGAGCGGGCTCAGCGGTGCAGCGGACATATTGTCTCTACTCCCAGAATGCAATGCTCTGCTCACATACTTACTTTATCTCAATGTCATAAGGAGTATCTGACTGATTTATAGAAGGCTACGTAATTATGAAACATCACTAATAATACCTACTGGCCAAAGACATTTTGACACGTCACAGCAGGAAAAGCTCAGGTATAAATAATAATATTAACTATTAATTACATTAATGTCTCAGTGTCCTGGTATTGGCTCAATACTTAGTTAGATGTCTGTTTTTTTCATTGTGAGCATCACGTAAGAGTTTGAATGACCAGCATTCAAGATGCAAACTCTTGGTTTGTTTCATGTAACGTAAAAGGCAATTCTTCAACATCTGTGGCTTTATTTGGACTAAATGGGTCGTAATATACTATCGGATTTGGTTCAGGAAAACAAAATTATTCCATCAAACTCACTCAAAAAGCCTCATTATGTATTTCAGCGAGACTTATCGTCTGAGAGCAGGTTGAAGGACTCGGAGCTGCTCTTGAAACTTAGAATTCATGGAGCTGATCTGGCAGCAGAGCAGGGCCAAACTTTCCAACATAACAGCCTTTCATTCGCCGTTTGTCTGCGCTGTCACACATGCACGATACTTCCCCTCGATCAATCTCACTCTCTCACACGCACACTCACACACACACACACACACACTCAACTCGCCCACACAATCTGCTTCATCACCCTCATTCTCTTGTTCCATCTTGCTCTTTGACTCCCCCTACTTATTTTCCTCCATCTCACCCTTTCTGTGTGAGTGTGTGTGTGTGTGTGTGTGTGTGGGTCGACTCTGGTCAGGGTCCATGTGCGAGGCAGTGGCGCTGGGGTGAGAACGAGGCCATGTGGGGTCTGGCTGACATCGACAGTGAGAGGGTCACCGCTGTAGCAAAGCCTTCTTTATTCCTAGCTGTTATTTATTCTCTTTTATTTCTTCCCCTCCTCTCTCCAGTGTTTATATCTGATGGGCTCTGGAACACTGAGCTCCAGCCTGCTTCAGCTCTTGACAACATCTGGGAATACAGTGATGAATGTGATTGCAGCCTGCAACTAGTGTCCCCTAATTTCTCTCCCTGTCTTAGCTTCTGCCTGCACACATATTAAAATGTCCAAATAGATGATGAAGTGTGACCTCGGCAACTTGATAAGTACATGTTACAACTTTTGCTCTAATAAGTGCACATGACAAATGATCGTCACGTCATGCTGCTGTCTTGTGTTTCGTGTAGTTTGTCTTCACTGTCTTAGAGTGTATATTCAATCAGTTTGTTAAAGTATTTCTGGTATGTTTTAAAGTACATTATATCCATATTGTGTTTCCTGGTGTGTCTATAAGTCTGCGCTCAGTCACTCTGTGTTCCAGGGTCCCAGGGGAGAGGAGACGGGGCTAGGAAGCTCTGATGGGAAAGTGGGCCAGTGCTCTCAGCCCTCCGCTGGAGAGCTCCTTAAAAGGCCTGGAGAGATGATGTCGTGGACTCTTTCCTTTCCCCCCTCATGTTTTTTTCGTCCCTCCTACAGCAGTGGAGAAGCCCAGCAGCCGGAGCAGAGCCAGGGTTTGGCCAAACTCATCATGCACATCAGAGAAACACACAACACTGACTTCATTGAGTTGAAATAAGGCTTCCATCCATCAGAAGCTGGGAAGGCTTGTTATGAAAGATAGGATTTCCTGGAAATTATTCTGCCTTGTTGTACTCACTGCGTCTGCTTAAACTATGTACTGTTTTCAATTTTAGAGTGTTACTAACAATTGCGGAACTGCTGCAAAGTTCCCTTTATTTGCAAAGGAAAAGCAGAAATGAGGAGGAAATGCAATATCACGATAGCAACAAGAGAGGAAGAACAGAAGTAGTCTTTTGCAAGTTGTGTTTTGCGAAGTGTGAAACTTTTTTATTTAGACACTTTCCACATACATCCTGCTACATCCTGGTAGTTCTGACAAATCAGCATGTCCCAAACACATTAAATAACAGATGTCTTCACACGCAGTTGATGGACTCTGTTACAGCAGAGCCTGACTCCTTTTTTCCGTTACAGCCTCTGGTTTAGAGGTCAAGAACCCCTTCATGTACACAATGCGGGTAAGGCCAAAACAGACCCCTATGCCCCCCTTTAACCCCACCAACAATCATTTTCAATCCCCAGGTGAGCTTCCACCACCTGGAGTGAGATGCATCAGGCGTGTGTGGGCGAGCTCTTCACCTTTTCCTCACGAAGCTCCAATCTTCGAGCCGTCTCCTGCTATCTGGGGAATGTTCTCCGCACAATTCATGGACATATATGTACCAGGGCTTTGACATCTTTGCTATTTTTAGCACCGCCCCACCACTGGAGGTTGTTATGATGATGATGATGTCACGCAGGCGTTCAAAATAGATCTGATTGTATATCTTGGGTTATACTTCCTGCTCCCTTTTTATGTCACAATTGTTTGTGTTTATTCATCTGTCAAACTGGATTTTTTGGGGTGGACGCTGCTGCAGTGTGGAGACTTGTTTTGCTTTCAGTTTTATTGTGTAGTATTCCCAAGATATGATCAGCACTTTCAAATCAGAGCTTAACTGTCTTCTTTATGGAAACCAGTCTAGACCTTCACAGTGATTATATTTAAAGGAATAGTTAGCCGTTTCTCACATCTGTATGGTAATTATGTAGCTGGAGCCCTTAGCTGGTTAGCTTAGCCTACTGTAGTTGTATTACTCCCAGTAAAGCCACATCTTGACATTTTTACACTTTTGTTTTTGTGCGGATTAAACAAAAATGAGCTTTAAAGGTGCTGGTAAACAGATGTTGTTACCTTTGGCAATGGAGCTGGGCTAGCTGCTTCCCAAAATGTCCAACTATTCCTTTTAATATCATCAGAATGAGCTTAGGGTATGTTTACAACTGGGAGAAAGGTTACTTAAGGAGTTAGGACATACCTTTGGGGCAACTAAATCTTTGAGCGCTGAGCATTGTGGTATGTCTCCGGTGTACCGGAGACAAAACCGGATTGCGCTGTTGTATGCTGATCTCGTGTGACAGGTGAATTGTGCTCTGTTCTGTCTAGTTTTGGAAGCTCACGCATGGGAAGGAGGAAGTCACCCTTAAGGTGTTTTGAGCAGGTAAAGGAGACTGCAAACGCCAAAAGCTTCCCTCTGCCCCCCCCCCCCCCCCCTCTGTGGCTCAGGTAAGAGCAGACTGGGGCTGTTGACAGATATCACGTGAGAGGAACAGTGTCTGTCGTCACCTTGTCAGCTGCGACCTTGCTGTGAGGCCCATGCTGAGCAGATAACACAGCTGAATCAAACGCTACAGTATGTCGCTGCAAATGACAATTTCCCTGAATGCTCGAATGCGTCTCGTTGTCCGAGTCAAGCAGCCGACCATGTCCGCTGCGTTCAAAATGCTCTTCATTTACATTTCTCTGGCTGCACTTTGGACACGGGAGTCGAGAACTCCAACCCTAAAACTGCCGTGACCCAATTTATAGTGCACTCAATTTAAACCACATCACAGACAGCGTGCAGTTCACTAATGCGTTTTTTGTCACTATCTTTGTGACAAACAAAAAAAATATTTAGCATTTGCATCAAATAGTGCCATTGCTAAGACTGTAAGAGGTCAGTGAAAGTAAATTAAAACTTAAAGTGTACTTCAGATTAGATTAAATCTAACCTGAAAGGATTTGATAGATTTGATAGAACTTCCTTGTTTGGTAACAATTTCACACCCACCAAAAATGCAGTAAAGGTGTCAAATCCAGCCGGACAAACAGCTTTGTTCTAAGCCTGCATTACCCGGTGTTTTCCCCTTCCTGAGCAGTAATTGACTGAATATGTGAGGTGAAACAATACGTATTTTTGCCTGCACGCTTTATTCTAGCTCATACAGTATGCTGCAGATGTTAGTGCTGATAATACTGTCAGATGGCTGCATAAAAGCTACTAAGCATTATGTGGGTGGCTTCACTGCAAGAGGGAGAGCAGCAAGTAGCACTTATCTATTTTTAAGCTGCTGCTTGAGGGCTTCCTTTGTGAAGTGTGTGGATAGAACTTACCTGAACATGATTTCTGTATAATAGGGGAGAGTGAAAAGCTGGATTTTAATGGTGGACACAATCTTGTAATTCAGATCTGAGGTGGACTTGATTTGCTCGATTTAAAGATTGCCAAGTGCCCTTTAGAAATGTAATTCAGGTTCTTGAAGACATCCCTGGATCGAGGCTTTAACTGGTCTGACACAAACAGAAGGATGCTAATCATGAGAAACACTGTATCCATTGTAACTTGCAATCGATTTTAGGATTACCAAGGTCGTGGGAGACGAGCACAGTTAAGAAACGAGATATATGACACCTGTTAATTGAAACATGAACCTGTCCACATGTGAAGTGAATTGCCTTGAAGTACTGCCCATGACAAATGAGATGGTCTTTGACCTTTGACCTCGGAGAATGCACCCACTGGGCGTGCAAACCCTGATCATCCACGGGGTTGAGTTCAGTTCACAAGGTGTCAGTGGTATTTAAACCTGATAGAGCCGGGGCTTTAAAGACTGAGCGTAGCTCTGTTTTTCCGCTCATGCTTCTTTTCATCAAGGTGATGGAAATAATGAGGAGGGTTTCAACAGCTAAATCAAGAACTCTAAAACAGGAGAACAAAAGCTTTAAAATAATCTAAGAGATAAATAGTGCCAATGGAAGTGTCGCCAGTATCCTTTTCAGTTTTCATGGAAATCATTTCGTGGAACCTCTGATACTGCATTGTAGTACTTTAATTAAATGGGTCTCTTAGTACAACCAATGGGATCTCTCAAAAAGATCATGACATGATTTTTACAAAAATATTGCAGATTTTTGCCACAGTGCACAATAACCATACAATGTGATTTTCACATAATGTCATAATGTCTCTGAGGAAGTCTATGCACTTTTTGATATTTTTATCGAATGTATTATAACTTAAAGCTGTTAGAATCAGTATTTTTATATTAACAATGGATCACATGACTATGTGCATGTTGAATGGATTGCTCATAGTGATGAACTCCCGGGGAACCGTCACCCAACTCTGCAGTTCCCCTCAGCTACAAAGAGTTTTAGTGTCTTTTAAACCACTGTTTTGGTTTTCTGACAAGCAACTTTACTGTTCAGGTTCTCTCTCGACACTCTCATCAACCAGGCAGCTGTTTTTTCAGCAAAATAAATGATAAACCGGCTGTACGCTACCTTCCTGGCCCTAAACAGCAGACAAAGTTACATATGCTACCTCCCTAGCACAAGTTTGCCTAAGTGGAGCACTTAGCAGCTGTAGAACCACATATTTCCCTCAGTAATTGGCAGAGACGAGACCAGATCTATAAAGGAGAGTGAATATTGGACTTGAATTCATCAGGTGGAAACAAGCTCAACTTTAAATGAATGCTAATGTTGCTCCGTATATTCTGGATGTGAAAACAAGCAACAGTTTGCTAACACGTTCAGCATCTCAGCTTCATAAGGTGACAATATGTCAGTGTTGTGTTTACAACTTGTCGTGCTGCCCCGAAGTGGCCCAAAAGAAAATGAATTAATGCATTTTTTTCAAGTTAGTCTTAATGCGATTGCCACACATGTAGAGTCCTCATTGCTTTGTTACTGTTACTGTGGAAGATACCCACTAAATTTGACTGGCTTTGACTGATGAAACCTCATAATAACTTTGAGGGTCTGTTGATTTTGACTTCCAGCTCTTACACTGGAGTCACTTTAGGCGTGGACGTCTGTGTGGTCAGTACAGACAGGAGGAGCAATTTATGTGTCCAATAACTCACTTTCAATGTACATATGGGCATGGGAGATGTTAGAAGATGAAATACAGCACTGTTAATGCAGTACCTGTCTGATCATTCGTAATCTTTTAATCAGTTTCTGTACAGGCTCCATTGGGGTCATCAGTATAAAGACATAAAACATGCTCATCTTCATCTGGCTTCGTTTCTGACAGCAGAAATTGATGATCTTTTTTTTTCCATGGCTTGCTTGGCTGGAATGATTCATCGTAGCTTTTAGCACAGGCTTCGCAGCAGCTCCAGATTTTGGCCTATTATTAGCCTCTTTTCTCCAGGAAACAAGGTCACTCAAATAGCCTTGTCTTATTAGGCTGTCACTACTCATTTGGCCTTAAAGAAACACACATCCCAGAATTAAACGTGTCTGCATCATACACTAAGTCCGCTGTTCATTTGCACATACCTGATATAACGCCGTCACCATACGTTTGAATTGAATTAGCACGATCAAACTTCCATTTTTATCACACCAGCATAATGGTATGGGATTGAAAGAGCACAATCATATGATGCTCAAGCTGCACAGCCCCCGCTAAGTGAAAGGAACTGCCCTATTTCTGTCCGGGGTTAGAGCTCAGCTGTCGTCTGGGAGTAGATCACCTCATGAACACTCCCCAACCCTTCACTGTCTACCCCTACCATGCACCCCAGTTTTGAGTGCAGGGGGCTCTTGCAAAGATTTCTCCTCGTGTTAACACACACAGACTGCTAGGTGGCACAGATTCTTTTGTCGAGCTGGTATTTTTGAGAGGCTTCCATAGCGTTCCTGATCACATGTGCAGAGGTGCATATGTCGTGTGTGACACGCTCTCTGAGAGGACCTGCAGAGGCTGCAACACACTCCACTCTGTGCACTGTGGTGTATCTGTGAAATAATATAACTCTGTGATACATGAGGTGCTGCTGCAATGCTTAACTTCTTTGGTCCGAAAGATTAAGGGACCTCCAGTGGATTAACAGAGCACAAACACACAAAGAGGAACCCAGACACAAGCACGTAAAGTAGCATCCACAGCTGAGGAGAAGGCCACAGCACTGATCGGGTTGCTATTATTATTTTTTGTCTTAATGAGAACGGCCTGAAACAATCTGCCCCCCCCCCCCTCCTTCTTTACTTCATCTTCCATTCTCTCAACTGCTTCTCCTCTCTCTCAGTTTCTCTGCCAACTGGTCAACGGTCCTCCAATTCACTGCCTGACACAGGACTGGCCTTGGACAGAGTCCGCATTCTCATTTCACTCTGCCCCTAAATACTTTGACAGTTGGCGACATTGGACGGAGAGGTGAAGTTAACAGGCAATCAAATGGAGGCCTCTTTGTCAGTCGTGGATGGGGAGTCGAGCCCAGTGCAGCACAAGATGTCCCCTTGGGGCTGTTATTACATGGATGAAGTCTTCTGAGAAGAATATTTTTATATTCCATTGCACTCTGGCTTTTCGCTGTCTGTAGACCTGCTAACACTCACCTGATACCACAGGCCAGGACAAGCTTTTTAGTCCACCAGTGACCGGAAAGGGTCCGAAAGGCTGAGCCAGCACTATCAGGGTATTTCTCAACATCACTTTTTTAGGCATCCTCTGATAACATCAAAGCATGACTATTTCTATCTGCTCGATAGCGCTGCTGTCTGGACCTGTGAACTGGTGAAGGAGATGAGTGTGTCACTGTCGCCGGCGCCAACAACAGACATTGGGAGCATGGGAGCAGGGGAGCAGGGCATCTGGCTTCTCTCAGATGGGACCGAGTTGTCCACACCAGTCACCCCCGTGTGAGTGCAGCTTGTCTGGGTCACCTGCACTGGCATGCTGGTGGATATCAGAGGATGAGAGGATCACTATATGGCATTGACAATTAGGTATTTTCCCCATCTAATCTACTTTGTTGTGGCTTTTGGAGATCTTACATCACTTCCAGCCTAGACTGACAACATGATAACTGTGCTGATATTCAATATATTTTTATGATTTAAAGTTACAAAAAGTATACAAAATAAAAGTTACAATGGGTTCTAACAATTCAAACAATTAAACATAAATTATCAAACAGTACAGAACAAGGAGTTATTTCATATGTTAAAGAAATAATTCAACATTTTGGGAAATACGCTTTCTTTATTGCTTTCTTGCCAAAAATTGATATCTGATGTATCAGGTGGCCAATATCAGTCAACATCTACGTAACTTTATTTCCTACTATGGTGTATCATTAATACCCAGTCTGTCATCTGGACACTGCACACTCAATCAAACTGAATTCCCTTCCTTTCCGTCTGTCTTTCCAGAACACTCGACACGGGACACCTCATCTGGTTTCACAAACCACAACAGAGAACAGTCCCTTCGGAAACACTCAATTAAAGCAGTAAACACACGCTTCCTCTGGGGGATCAGTCATAGGTGCTGAGGGCTCTGACAGTGACATCACTCCGCTGAGAACACGCCTACAATAACATTACTTTTAGGTCTGTCGATGGATTTTAATCAACTCGCTCACGCAAGTCTCAGCGGCTGAAGGCAAACAGTGAGAGTGCGACAGTGTAATTCTGCGAAATTCATACACTTGAGTCACCCCCCAGACACTTTGATCCTCTCAAGCAACAGGAACAACAGCAAACAGTCGTTGGAAAACAAAGCGAAGAGTAATGAAAGACAGAACTCATGACACATGCTGCTGGCCCACCTTAACACTCACAACTGCCTGTCAGAGGTGATGCTGGCAAATTATTTTTTCCTTGTGGTTTATAATGTATTTCCTGCTGAATCCTCTGACGTCCATCTGTTTTAACAAACACTGAAATCTTGATCCATTCTCTGGCGTCACATCAATTGACAATCACACTTATTTGCATTTATTTGCAGGAATCCAGCATTGTGGCAAATGTAATTTTAGTGAAATGAATTCTCAATGAATTCTAAAACAAGGTTCTGCATGTCATTACACTGAGGTAAATACAGCTGCTGAGGGGGTACGGCAGGATGCATAAACAGGATAAATGACTGTATGCCAGAGATGTTTGTGTTAAGTGGAGTATGTGGATATACATTGAAGAGTTTCCATGCCTTCAGTGCAACAAGGGGCCCCCATAACTGCTGACCCTGTAGAATTTAAGTAAATTGTAGGGGAGATTTGCAAGGTTAAAATGCACAATATTCGAATCCCTTTACCTTTTTGCATTTGGTCCTTTTTGGCCCTGAGCTGCACACTTGATTTGATATTTGGTCTCATGTTTGTAGCATCTATATTTGACTCTGCTGGAACTTTAAACTTACATGTGTCTGCACTGTACTCTATAAGATATAAATAAACCCTCACTGAAATCTAAGGGCATTGCACCTGTTACATGTTTTCTTTTACACAGGGTAGGCTATTTAAAATGTCAATTAAATGATATATCCAGAGCCAGATATTCAAATGAAATGTAATTTATTTAAAACAGCCTTTTGTAACAACTGAACAACAAAACTGTCAGATAAGCAGGTTTTGGCTGTTTGTGCTCCAAGTATTAACACAGTCTGCCGCTCTAAAACTCACTTGTGTATCACACAGATATACAAAGGCCTACACACACTACACTCATAACGCTCAGAGCTGGATGTGGCCCACATGGCTCGCATTGTGCTGTCAGTCTCCGTAAGGTCGGCCCTCCTCGCCAAAAAGCAGCTTACACATCACTTTCCCTCAAACCCTTCTGATATCAGCACACTGAAGCCTCTGGCCAACAACTTCCTGACAATGACGCTGTTGGTGTTCCACCATCCTTATGACTCGGTACAACCACAGTAATTTCCCATTACATTTCTGTAACATTAAGGATCAGTATCAAATGAGCTGCTCGTCCTCTCTGTGTCTTAACCTCAGAGTCTTTTGTTCTGCAGCCCAACTCTCAGTTATTGCATTTACAGACCATAAATAATTTAAATCTGTCTACATTCAGTGTCAGCGACATGAGGAATTGTTCTGAAATGAGAAAATTAGGGTAGCGTGACTTTACACAATGGCTCATGGTCACAGTTGTATAAATGTTTTGGATCGTGATTCTGCTTGAACAGCTTGTTATTCAGGATGTCAGCTTCAAGTTCAGCGAGTGGTTGGTATCTAATCAAGCACAAGCAGCAGCATTTTCATTATTTTAAAATGTCTTTAAACTCCAAATAACATCATTATCATCTGTAATGACACCTCAAAGTAAAAAGTGGTTGTATGCTTTATACGTGCCTATGAGGAGGCAATACCGCACCCCCTGCTGAGTACACATGGGTGTCGGCCAACAATAACACATGGGGGTGCCAAAATAAAAAGACTTTATGCCTGGCCACCTTGTTTTTACTCCAGGTTGAGCTGGACCACCCCGGTGCTTGAGTCCACTAGACATTCCTACTTCAAGTGTTACCCATCAAATCGTTACAGGTACTTTGTGGTAAGAAGTCATTCATTTTCTCCTCAGTAAACAAAGTGTTTTCATTGGAGGTAATATGTCACCTATGACCTATGATAAGGGGAAATACCTCTATGTGAAAGTTTTTTTAGTTTGCATGAATAAATGCCATTTCCTGAAATGAAAAGAAAAAGGCTAAGTCATCATTGTATTAAAAAATAAAAACACACTACCAACCAAGAACAACATTTATATCCTGGTCATTTTAATACAATCTAAACAAAATGGACTTAAACAAAAGGGAAATGGACCTCAACTCTTGAATAAAACATTTAAACAGACAGTGAGGACACAAAAACAGCAATAAAAAAGTTTTTAATACAAGGATACAGTCTTTGGTTTGTCATTAGTCATATTCCCAAATGGAGATTAGTAAACTTTTGTTTGGATGCTTGATCTTTTTCTTAACTCCAACTCGGAGGTTTGATATACAAAAAAACTCCATGATGATCGCAAATAAAAAAAGCTTGACAAAAAAAGATCTCAATACATGGTCCAACGACTGAACCATCTCCATGACAACTGAGCTACTACTACTGCTGAGAGAGAGAGAGAGAGCACGAGATTTGGTCAAAAGCGTTGGAAACAACAAGTAAATGAGACCATATGTTGAGATTTTGTGAAGCTATTCATATTTTGTGTAATGCCCTATATACTTTTTACAAGTAGCCTACTGATATTTTATAGCTTAAGATACATCCACTGTGTTAGTTAGTGATACATTATATGGTTGAACTTAGTGTGAACTCTGACTTCTATTATGTACCGGTAACATCAAAATAAACAAGTCTATACAATATAAAATGGAGAAAAGAGGAGATGGTAGAAATACTTGCTACTGTATGTAACAGTGCCTCTCTCTCTCTCTCTGAAAAGGAGTGTGAGCCAGCTGAATGTTATGTAATATTAAAGTACTCTTGTCTTATTTGGTGTACACAGTCTATAAGGGATTACCCTGCTCACTCTCCCCTCATAATCTGCCGATGATGACGTTATACTGCAGCTCCTGAGCGCCAGATCTCGCGAGGTTATGGAAAACAATCCAGACGCCCTCGGTCTCTCCGTTCCCCCCTCCTCTCCAGCCCTCCCTTCCCACGCCCCAGTGCGCTGTGGGATAGTGGCACTATAAAGTATATCCTCTCTCGGAGAAAGATAAGAGACAGGAGGGGGATGAAGATGGCGGACGCCAAGCAGAAGAGGAATGAACAGTTAAAGCGATGGCTGGGCTCGGAAACGGACCTGGAGCCTCCTGTTCTGAAAAAGAAGAAGACGAAGGTGAAGTTCGATGATGGCGCCGTGTTTCTGGCTGCCTGCTCAAGCGGCGATACCGAGGAGGTGCTCCGAATGCTTGACCGGGGCGCTGACATCAACTACGCCAATGTAGACGGTCTCACCGCCCTCCACCAGGTTTGTGTTAGCCTGCTCTATGTGTTCACGTCAGCCACTGCCAGCATCGTTAAACACAAATATTGGTTTGCTGCTAGCTACTGCTTGCCCTGGAACACCTGTCAAATGGAAGCCATTCTCATCCCGTTGTTTACCTACCTAGCACACCCGTTCTTCTCGACGCAGAGTAGCTTTAGAGTTGAACACTGGCTTCTCCCAGAGCTTGGTTATATGGCATACTTAAAACCAAAACGGTGCTAATCGTGCATGTTGTTTTCAGAGTGCAAACCATAGTAGGCAGCAAAGTTAAACGCTTCGCTTTCAGGACTGCTTTTTGCCCCAGTGAACTAGCCTGAGTCTATATCCTCAGTCAGTGGGTGCAGTCTAATTGCTGTACTGCTGCATTTCAGGTTGTAACGTTGGGTCATTATATGTTGTGAATTACATTCAAACCGCCAGTGTTTTATGGTTCAGTGATATTGTTGGATATAGCCAACTTTGAGTGCTACGATCGAGTAATGCTAGGGCCTTAACTTAAATGTTGTCATTGAGACATTGATCCAGGCAAACTGAATCCCACAACGATGGCTATAACCTGGCTAGCAGCAAAAGTCGTTTTGTTGATAAACCCTACACCGCGACTGCGACTACTCTGTGGAGGGGAAGCAGAAGCTGTTATATAGTTACAACGTCCTTGCAAGGCCTTAACTGTATACCACATTTACGTAATAGTCACACTGTTAACAACAGTGTTTGGTATGTTAGTTAAAACGCGATACAGTGGTATATTATTTCAGTGCAACGTTAGCCAAGCGACATGTATGCTAACGGTACATTCGCAGGGTAAGCTAGCCACCGTTAGCTGTTTCTGGAGGTTTAGCTAAGGTTAATTCATTCGTTAGCTAGCTTTAGAAACTACGTCAGCGGATACCCAGTTTTCTCTATAGTTGACGTTTGGTGACTTTGGTGTTTTTGATTTTAACCAAAAACGTATGTGTGCCAAATACGTTTCTATTTGGCTGGAATGTCAGCAGTGCTAAGCTAACTATTTGCCCGCTAATCACGGCAGCTACGTTTACTAGTCTCTGTACTTCGAAAGCCAAATACTGAAAATGGCAGCCCGTTTTTGCTTTCGTCAGTCAGTAACGTCAAGTGCTACCTTTTAATGTATGAGGCTTTTTGAAATCAGGCATGGCAAATGTCTGATTTACAAACTTCACTGAACACCGGTCCAGTTGTTGAAATATTATGGTAGCTAGTAGGTGCAGTTCTCGAAAGGAGAGCCACAGTCATGGCCAAGTTGGATTCAATGGTGTGTACTGTACATACAGTATATATACTCCAGGTGTGAATTCATCTTTCTACCATTTGCTGTTAAACAAATATTACCTTGAAAATATCAATAAGAGTCGTTCTCAGGTAGAAACATTTTGCCATAGCATCCAGTGACATTTGTTACAAATGGAATAAGATTAGAGTATATTGACACCATCAGCTGCTGTACATCAGCAACAGAATTCTTTTCCGTTTTTAATACTCACAAACTTGTTGTATTTGATAGGTAATTAACATTAAAAAAAATCACATTTGGATTTGTACCCAGGCCACTGCAGTTGTGTGTATGTACCTCAGGACACTCCAGGTAGTCTTATTATGAACAAATCAGTTCTTGCAGGTGGAAACATTTACAGTAGTTACACAATTTAATTAATTGCGTCAGCAACGGTTCTTTCTCCACCTTCTTGTTTGGATTGCAGGTGCTTCAGTGATCTAATGATTAATGAAGGAATTCTTGCATTAAATGTTTAATGCTAGCATAGATTTCCAGTGATGTCACCTCATTACTCATACCCACATGTCTAGTCTTAGTAAGTCTGCTATGTGCACCTTGCTACATGGTTTTGTTTGTTTTCCAGGACTTTGTTACACCTAATTAAAAGTTTTAAAAGCAAGTTTTCTGAGATGGATCAAGATCATTAGCTTTATGTGTGTGTTTTATTAATGGTGTTGTTCCATTCTTTGTTCTCTGAGTCTGCTACAATTTAATCTGGAATTAGCATGGCCCCCTGTGCAAACTCATTGGGTGGAAAAGTTGCCTTTTTTTGGGCTGATGTCCAGGGATGAGCTGGAGTGAGGAAAGAATTTGCAGTGCCGCTCTCCAGACCTAACCATCTCTGGAGACGAGAGGCTGCTGTGAGTGTGTATTGTAAGCCAGCATGTGATCCCAGGATTTTGGGGTCTTACAAAAGAGTTAAAGAAGGCGATACAGGCATTCATGTTTAAAGTGCTAATCTGAGAATTTCACCAAGGTCAAGCTGATGTTAGATGTTGTTTTGATGAAGTGAAGAGGAGATGGACACTCTTTGCTGTCCTTGTTGGTTTTAGGTAATAAACTCCAGAGCATAATATGGCATTATTTTATCACTGGTAAAATTAACAGTTTTACTTTTGTGCAATAAACCTCACTGACCTCTGGCTTTGTTGTGAAGTGTGTCATGAGGCTCACTCCTCACTGGGTGCAGTGATATCGCTCCCCGCGCTGGTGACCGGTGCAGAGTTATAAATACCCCCGCCACAAGTTCTCCTAACTGGGTTTCAGGAGATGATACTAAGTTTGGGTATGACTCTGTAGCTCTGCTTTGTAGTGCAGCCCTGGCATAATCTCAGATTTGGGATAGAGGTTGTGTTTTATGTGAGTCATGGACTTTCTGTCACTTTAAAAATGACTTGTTGCAGAAGGACCCGTTCTCCCACGTTGTTGTCTCTATGATGTGATTCATGATGACCATTAAAGGCCCCCCTTGCACATATGGACGTTGTTAGGGATGAGGTTTAGAGAATTAACCAATAATAATCTGTGACATTTTCACTTTCATGCATGCTAGACCACCAGAGTGAAGAGTTGCACTTTTGTATAGCTGTTAAAGTTTCAAAACGATATTTTCCATTTCGTGATGTGACTGCCTGAGACAGATTAGTTCCCCTAAACACAGACTGTGTTTGTACTGATTCAGGTGGACAGTACAGAGAATGTACAAGTGAATGACTGAGTGGTCCGGTGGACGAGTGGAGATTCCAGATATCGTTGGCTAAACTCGTCTCAAAGGGTAGCATTCCAACTCCTGTCGTCCTAGCCCGTGCATTCCTCACATGACAGTCGCTGGAAACCATGGCAAAGAGAGAGCAGAGCAGACATTCCTCAGCTGTCACCTAAACCCCTCCCCTCGAGTCATTCGCTCTCTGGCTTGCCTCTCCTCATACTATGCCAAGGCCCAGCTGACTGTTGACTGCCCACCCAGCTCCACCAAGGTAATTAGTGTGGAGGTAACCAGGGCTCGTCGCTTCACACACGAAAATCTCCACACTGACCGACACCTGAACCTTTTTCCTTAGCGTTCATGGTCTTTGCTGATCCCCAGGACCGAGGTGACAGGACTCAGCTCAGCTTAACATGTCAGAGTTGGGTATTACAATGCCTTTGCTCTGTTGACATTATACACCCTCATTATGGCCCTGAAGTCCATGAACATTATCTTGCACTGTCTCCATGACAACGACTCAGGGAAGGTTGCTAGTCACTTGTGTTGGTGGATTTGCATGTACAGAGTGGGAGTTGCATAACAGAGCAGAGAAAGAGTCTTTGGCAGTGCTCAACAGTTTGAAATGAAAATCATCTTCACAAATCTTGTAATGGAACAATTACAGAGCATGTGGCGGAAGATGGTGAGGTGGCTGCGTTTCTTTTCATCCAGGCCAGCATCAGTCATATTAACACATTACATAATTGCTGTGGATCTCACTCCAGGCCCAACCCCAAGATTCTCAGCTGTGCCTCAGGCTCGCAGTTGGCCAGTGAGTGGAGCAAAAAAGAAATGCCTTTGATATGTTTGTGTCCTCTTGATAAAGGTATCATGGCATCCTCTTACAGACCCTCCTGTCTTTCTGCCTAAGGGAGAAAACCACACCATTTCTCATGGAGGAGCCTCTTAGCTGAGACAGGCAAAGCATCACATTGCATTACAAATCGGCCCTGTTGCTCTCATCTGTTTTGCTAGGCTAGTGACTTACAGAGAAAGGGTTTAATTCACAAAAACCTGTCAGGGCTCTACCATGATGATCTGCCTGCATAATAACTACATCTGATGACTGCTAGACAAAGACTTCTAGCTTGTGAGATTTGTAGTGTTGTGCAGCATGTGGTCCAAAACCTAGGAACATGAGCCCAGTTGACAAAACATTGTAAATCCACTTTCTTTTGATATGTATGGTCATCAAAATCAACATCCTGGGGTCCTTTTGAATGCTAGTCTAATCTTTTGCTTTCAGGTAGCTTTAGGAGGGAGATGGATGCTCTTTTCAGAAAAGGGAAGCTTTTTTTTTATTGCACATTTGTTTTAGAGATAAGCACGATTGAGCTGTTTATACTAACTTATTGTTGAACATCAAGGTCCAGGTAGTTTAGACATCACCCAGCTTGACTTTGAAGTGCAGCCTTTCGTTTGTTATTTTGTCCATTGTTTGAGTGTCATTTATTAGTTGTGTTCTATAAATGACCTATTCTTTACACACTGCTATATTGGCGGCAGGATCTGATGAGCTGAACAGTTGCATGTAATACAGTACTTGGCACCAGACCAGGGTGCTTTGTGGTGTAGAGGGGTCTACTTGCCATGTGTAGAGCCAGCATGCTTATTTCTTTTGCTGGATTCATGCAGAGAACTAGCCTTTTAGCTGCTGCTTATGACGTAATCAGCTCTGAGTTATTGGCAGGTAGATTGACTTCAGTTGACACGGTAAATGTAAACTGCATTAAAATGTTTGCTTAATGAAATAAAAATATATTATTGGGTTTTTATGGCAAGTTACTGCAAAATTTAGGCTGTAACAGGATCTCTATGCCCAACCGTTCATGCCAATACTGTCTTTGGCATTTCATATATGCCCATTTTGGAAGAAGCATGCTTTCACATGACTTTTCTTGCAAAAGGTTGCACAAGGGTTCGAGGTTCTTTGTTATGGCTTAAGGCATCGTACAGTAGCTGCTAGTCACGCATGCATTTCTAACACATTGCAGACTACATTAAGATGCAACTTTAATAATTCATGGACTGGAATCTAGACAGTCTGATTTGTTCTTTGTCTAGCTCAAATAGTCAACTGCCACCATAACGTGATTAGCTACTGACATGTTTTGGTATTTTGTTGTCTAATATTAAGACCTAATTTAGTTTGCCATATGAGTTATGATTGTGTATCATTGCTAATGTCACATCTTTGTTTTGTATTTCAAAACCTGGTCTGAATGCCTAATCCTCCACTGACTTATGTCATTTGGTTCTGTTTAAACATATTTGTATTAAGCCTCTTGATGCCATTATTCATAATTTTCATGAATTTATATATATATATATATAATTTGCATCATGAGATGATCCTCCACATGAAACAAAACAGGTCATGCAGAAGTAAACTGTAACCTATCTACTGAGTTCAAACAGATGGCAGAAGCAACATTAGGAATGCGAGAAAGAAAGCATGTCTGGATCAATATGGATTAAATCCAACCGAACCTTGACAGCAGAAATGATGGTAGAAAGACGGTGTCTTATTACATTTTCTGCTAGTACCACCCCATTACCATTTTAAAAACATCAGTCTCCAACTGGGTTGAGTGCAATGACTCTCCAGTACTGAAGGAGTTAAAATGTGTGTTGAACTTTATACATCAGTCGGCCAGTGTCGTGTCCCTCGGGGCTGCTTTGAGTGTTTTGGATCAGTGTAGTTGTACTGTAGATGCACTAATATGAGATAAACATGACTTCCGCAATATATACTTCTTACATAGAAGTTAAGGTCATCCAATGCAATGCCGAATTCAACTCTGCAGTGAATCACTGTATTATTGTAACCTCAGCGTGCTTGATGACTTCAGAGCGTTAATTTTAGATTTGTGGCCCTGGAACATGTATATTTTACCTGTGTATAATTGGCAGGTCTCTCCTTGTCAAGCAGGCCTCGCTCACAGTTTCATTCAGCCTTTCTACCAACCCCATAATCAACAGCAGGAAGTCCTTGTGGTGTTTGCGCGCCAATGCTTTGCAACATGCCAGGTCATCTGCTCACTCACACGTCAGTGTTTCCCTGTACACGTATTAACATGTATTACTTTGGAAATAGACGTCCTTTGTGTAAGCGACACGGGTTGGGAGAACCGGGCTCTACTGCTTTCGATCTGGAAGGGTAGATTCTTATTGAAATCAAATTCATAGCGTTGGGTCAGATGCAATTGAAACAACTCAAACAAAAAAAAATAAATCGGTTTAAAACAACCATTTACAGCAACTGAACATATCACGTCAGGGTAAATGGATACATGGCTTCAGTGAGAGATGATGTATGTTTGTTGAGAATGTAAACATGAAACTATTAAGCCTTTAAAAGAGAAGACTATATATAGATTTCCTTTTTAAAACATGCATGAATCCTATGCATCCCAACTCCATTTATGACGCTGCTGTGATAATGCAAAGCGATGTAAAATGTCAAAGGCATCCCCACCAGATGATCTGGAGCGGCGAGGGTTCTCTGAAGTATTTCAGATGAGCCTTGCAGCAGGTTGGAACTGGTTCACCTGGGGTCGTAAGGAGAATTCCTCAGTAGAGTAAACCTGCTGCCACGTATAGCCTATGAGCTGTGCTGACTTGACGGTAAAGGAAAGGACACGGACTTGACCCTGCCCAAAAGCACATTTTATGTGGTACGGGGTGGACTTTTTATGTCCCACTTAAGCGTTTAGCCTGATGAAATGATTGCATTGCCATAACATGGTAGTACTACTCTATATGAATTTAGGAAGTTTCAACCCAAATGCTGCCATGTTGTATCTCTCGCTTTCTGCTGGCTGTGTTCTGATGCGTGTGCCTTTTCTTTAAGGAGTATTTGTCACCCATGCACGAAGTTGTTGCTCTGATCGCTGCATCCTGGAACGGTTTGAGAGGTTGATGAGAAATGACGTGAGCATAATTGCCCGTTGAGACGTTTGTGTAAAACAGATTGGTAAAGGAACCTGGCCAGGTGCCTTAACAGATGAATGAACCACTTGCTTTTCTGTCTGCCCCAACTTTTCCAAGCTGTGCATAGTATTTAGCTGCTGAAATGTTTGTGGGATGACCTCAGCTTGTTTTTTTCCCCACTCTGTGGCACATAGTGTCTGTCTTCTACTTAAGCCAGGTCTTCTTGAAGCTATCCTGCTGTTATTTGCTTGGCGGCAGCTACATGTCTCACGCTGAGTGTTTTTATGAGCTGTTTTTTGAACTGAAAACACCTGGACCCGGAGACTTTGAATTCCTCATTGTCTTACAGAACAGCAAGTACAATAAGACGGAGAGCGCATGTCCATTTGTTGTCATTTGAAGGGTGACGTTACATTCTTTCCATATATTCTCAAAATGGCTGCATCTTCAGCTGAAGTAAATGAGGGACAGAGGTGACCATATTATACATAATCCACACTTTGTGTTATTGATGAGCCTGGATGTACAGAACATGATATCCTTACGTTCTCAGCAGGGAATGTTATTGCTCTTTGTTGTTTCCACCTGTCACACAATAGCTTACTGTATTTTTGAAAATGCATCATGAAATTATTGCTCTGTTGCTAATTCGACAATAGCAATAAAGGCTATACTTGTCAGGGGGAAATAATAATGCTTATTCCACAATCTGGCACATACTACCAGTAAAAATAATATTGTAATGATACAACATTGGCTTTTAAAGCGAACATCAGCTCATAGGACAATGTGCTAATATCTTTCTGCATCTCAAAGTATAAAGCTCTTCCTTTTACACTTGATTGGCATTGATTTTTGTTAGTGGGTGTGGTCATGAGATTGGATGAACCTGCTGTTTGCTGTGGCGCTACTCCATTAGTGTTCTTGTGAGTAAGCGCATACGAGTGCTACTCTTCCTGCAGATAAATAGCAGTGTCAGTAAATGGGCCTGGACCTTGACAGCCCAAGTACCTTGGCTTGTGATTCAAGTGGACTTGCATACAAGTATGGCCCGTGTGTTATGTAGAAGTCAATGTTTTTTTCAATTAGTATATCTGTTTTTTGTGTTTTTAAACTTTGCCAAATGTTCCTCACAAGACGATAAAGATTCAACTGACTACCGTGGAAGGGTTGATGAGTAGACCTTTTACTGAAAGTTGGTTAATAAAGTGGTTAATATGATCAGTTCTCATGAGAACTCTGTAACAACTATACTCTTTAAACTAAAGAGATCAAGTGAGTATCATCTAATTGTATCCAATAACAGACTGAACTAGAGGCAGCGACAGAAAATAATGATGCTTTTGTTCATCAAAGACAGGCCACTGAATTTTAACTCGATGTTATATAGAGCATACATGTCCGGTCACTGAGTGCAATCAAGCTGAGATGTACATGAATAATGAATTAATCACAACCACTAGCAGCTGTATAGAGAGAGGCGAATTCATTACAATGCAGCGCTAAGACTCAGTCAAGTTACAACCCTCAAGATCGAGGTGTTTTTATTTTTATAAATAGATCATACTGAGTAAAAACAACTCAATCCTGATCCATACATTTTGATGATCAACACCACTGTGCAGGAGGATTTATTGTTCGTCTTTCCTTACTGAGGTGGTGATGGTAGGAGGGATCAGGGAATTGGAGATTTCAGGCCAGAGAGGAACAGGAAGTGACTGTTTATTTTTCTCATTTCCTCTTTGAGGCTCCACTAGTGAGGCTGCTTCTTCCACTGCCTCTGCTTTTATTACTGACACCAGCCTAACATAGACACATGTACACACACTTAAGCATAACGGCTATCTGCACTGCCTTGCCTAATCCTTTACGTAAAACCAGACAAACAAATATGTATTCTTATGTTTTTTTTCTATGTGGTGTGTCAAATTAAGTAGATATTTAGTTTTTTTTAATTGGGTACCAGTTTGTCTGGAAGTACTATCAGTATATAATTTCTCTAAGTTTTATGAAGAAATTGTCGCTCCTAATTGAAAGTCTTGCTGCATACTGCAGTTGTAAAGCTGCACAACAGATTGTATTGGAGGTTACTAAAGTTAAGGTGTAGATTATACTATTCCTCTAATTTTATGTTCACTCAAAACTGTGCAATTAGTCTTAGTCTTTGCGTCACAGTGTACTAGCAATTCGCATGCATTACAATGCAGTGCTACTCTGGTGACGATCCATATTTCTGCTGGTAATGGCTATAAATTGGTAGAATGCCTGCAGGGCTGACCCTGGCACCCACACTATTCATTTAACCTCTTGGGTTCAGAGCTTGTTGGCGTGAGCGGCGACACAGTGCCAGTACGCCGAGGGGAGGGGGGTGTACTGTGGACCGTTCTCAATACCCCTTTAGTAGACTGGCTGTCAGTGACTGCTGACTGAGCTATCTACTGTCCTCTGTATAGTAGCCTCCACATAAGGGTTCTATTATATAGAAATATCAACCGAGGTTTGATTCTGCCATCTCTCTGTGACTATCTGACCTCTCTGCCTCCCCCCCGGTGCCCCTCTCGCCTTTAGACCCCTCACATGGAAACTAATTTGGCTCTCAAGTGGGGCTATTGTTTTGCCTGCTGAGCGAAAGCCCAAGTGAAACACAGTCGCAATCTCGCCGGCATTTTTCCCCCCTCTTCCTCAATCTTGGTCTTCTTTTTCCATGGGAATCCCAGGGCCATATATGGTCGTCCTCGGTAGCAGCAGCAGCAGCAGCAGCAGCTAGAGCACAGAAGGCAGAGGGTGTGTATGAGTGTGTGAGTGTGTGCATGTGTGTAGTCTGGTTACAGCTCCCAACAGGGCTCATCTAGTGGAGGGACCCAGCTGGTCACCCTGCAGCGCTCTAACCCTCCCCCTCATACCCTCTGGCCTCACGAACCCTGCCAATAGCACAAGAGCTGTGAGCTCTTTGTCTCAGGCGTAAACACACACACACACACACACGCAGATGTACACTACCTTACAGAATCAACACATATACTATAGTCTCTCTCACAAGTATAGATTCACTGATCCTCATGTAATCCTTTTTTTTATTTTTTTTATTCATGCCTGGATTGTTCTAGTATTATTTTTGATTTATTCACCACATCTCTTTGTCTGGGCTGATCTTTCTAACACACGCACACATACAAACGCAGACACAACGCACTCATACTTACATGCAGGCGGTAAGAAGGAATTCCTTTTGTGGAAGTGGCTGCGTGCCTCTGAGTCAATGACGTAGCCCGTGAGGAGTGGCCAAAGCACTGATGCCTGAAGCCCCAAGGCTAGGAGTATTACTTATCTGGGAATTTCTCCACTGGTATGCTAGTCCAGGGCCTTCATGCTTACTGGTTAGGTGGTTGCAGAGAGAAGTTGTACTTTTAGAGGAAGAAGGAAAGGAGTAAAGTAAGAGAGGGCAGGTCTGAGCTCCAGAATAAGCTGCTTTGTTGTCCACAGTGTTGCTTTATATGGGAGAAAACTGGTCTTTCCCTTTTTTCTTTTTTTGAGGGAAAACATCAAAACAAGTCCTTGGTTATTAAGCTTTATTGTGGATGTCCAAAGCACAAAATCTGAAAGCCAAAAAGCCTCTTTCTGTTTCCATTTTGTTCATGCAATGTTTGAGAAACCTTACACACTAATACCTAAATCGTGTTTTGGCTTTTCTGACACATACTAGAGGGTTTCAGCCATCATCCATCTCACCACAGAAATTACAGCAGTTTCACCCCCCCCCATGAGCGTGCATGTTTTTAATGGTAGCGATATCACCATTCTCCTCCACATGCCATGGTTTTTAAAGTGTCTTGTGGTTTTGTAGGTGCTTTGATCCCAGCCAAAGTCCTGATCACAATCATAGTGAGAGTGACTCAAGCCTTTGTGGTTTGAACAGCTGTTCCAGACCTAAACAGTATATATAATCTCTTGGTTTGTTGCTGTTGTAGTTTTACATGAAGTGAATGTAGCATCATCCACAGACATCATCTGGACATCTGAAAAGACATGTCTCTCTGATGAGTTGAGAATTGCAGTATTCAATGATTGAGCACCACAAACGAAATTCTGTTCACCACCATTGGCAAATAAAGCCCAAACCGTAACTCTGCGCAAGGCTAGATACCAACAGGGAAGAAGAGAACTTTATGTATAAACGTAAATGACTGAATAAGGTGAAGAGCAACATTATTGATGCTGTTGTAAATCTTAGAAAAACCTTCATTTTGGTGCAGGAGGCGATTTGAGGATTTTGAGATAAGTTTGTAATCGTGCTGCTTTTGCGGTTATGTGTGCAAGTTTCTGATGCAATGTGAACACTTTTAATACACACCCACAGTCTGAAATAAAGCCTATGCCAGACCATATTTGGCTCATAATGTGTAAAGATGATATGGAAATATTATCAAAATATTTGGCTAACATGCTTCACATTCATAACATAATACTCTGCAGTAGTTCAGTTGGCTGACTGGGAGAACAGATAGCCATTGTTGTATGTAACATTAGAATTGCACAGCAAGTGCTTCAGTTTACATGAATATTTAAATGACCAACTGCATCATATTTGGTTCCCCTGGTCCCCCCTCTTTACTCTTCATTTGTGGCAGCCACCGTCGGTTCTTATGACATCCCTTGCCACACAGGCACACTGTTGTCAGTCATGGGTGTTATCATGGGAGTGCACCATTGTCACTGAATGTAGAATAGCTGCCAGCACAATGGGCTTAGCTGGCTGCTTGTGCCACTGCGTTCCTTCCTGCCACTCTCAGCAGTAAAACCTGCAGGAGCCACAACAGCAGCTTTCTGCCAGGTGCTTGAGTTGGCCATCTGAGGGTGCTACTAAAGGAAGTCAAGGAGGGGAGGAGTCTTCGAGTGTCTTCTTGATGTGAAGTGCTGCTAAATTAAGCCGGGAGCTCTCTGCACGATGGCCCAGAAGATAATAATCCTACCCTTTTTTTTAATACACGCACAGTAGCTGTACCCCTTTACTGGGCTGTCCGACTTGTCTGTCTGAAAAGCTTGTTGTGTAAAAATTATGTAATTGTCTTCTGTGCTTATGGGTTGAGCCACCTCAGTTCCCGTTAACAATAAATGAAGCTCATGATCTCTGTCGCTGGGATGGAAGTTCATGTGAGTGTCAGCCTCAGACAGAAACGGCAGTATGGTTTGATAATCGTGTTACAGTGCGTAAAGCTGGTGTGTTTTCTTTCATTCCGTCCTGTAGGCTTCCAGCTGTGTGTATCTTTAGCAACTTTTTTTGCAAGATGTTGTTCAGTGAAAGATGTAAATGTGGCTGTCCAAAGCGCTCCAATAACAGTTAAAAGTCGTGCGTGCAAGGGGTAAAAAAAAAAAACAAAGGAAAAGAAAGATGGCACCTCAAGATGCTCTTTGCTCCATTCAGCATTGTTTTTTTGATGTTGTCTCACAGCGGTTTGCTTTTTGCGCTGCCTTCAGGGGCTACCCGAGCATCCCCTGTGTGCTTTAAAATGAAGTCTTTTCTCCATTTATTTATGTTTCTTACAAAAGCTTGACAAGGCCTGAACCCATGTTCTCTTTTTGGCTTTGTTGTCGTGGCAACAGACCGGCCTCCTTTCTTATGTGCACGTCATGGGTACATTTATGGGCCCGCTCCGAGAATGGCTTAGCCCATCGTCTTTGCGGTGCTAGTAGGGAGTAGGGGCTTGAATTCCTCCATATTATTTCAGGATTAGACTGGTGCTACATATGATGGACACTGTATTGTTTCTGTCTCAACCTTCTCCATATTTATCCCCACTGGCTTGGAAAGGTTTATTAAGTTAATCTCTTGATGGTGCCTTTAATCAGCCCCACACAGGCGCAGTTAATTGATTGTGTGAAGTGGGAGATATGTAAATGGTCCTGTTTTACTTAGGAATTTGTTGGCCAAGTGCAGCTTTGCTCCTTTGAAATCATGTCTTAGCACGACAAGTCAACATGAACAACACTGACGGTATTTGTATATATCCAGCATTTGACAATTTCTCTAGAAAGGTATGGCTTGATGATGCCATGTTAATGTTTGCTTATGCCAACAGTATGTTTTCCAGAGGTAAAGCCAGTATGTGTATTTTATTTGTGTCATGTTTCTTTGGGGGGCTTCTGCTTCCCATTAGCTCTGGCTGGCGTGCGACAGGTTCCTCTTTCATCAAGTGCCTTCCAATGACGTTTGACCGATTGTTTATTTTAATGTGCTCCCATCAGCATACACCACCTCGTAAACACAGACGACGCGCTTTGTGATTTAGAGATAATGTTTTGAGGAGTTGGAGAAGAACATGGTAGGAGGAGCAGTCCTGTATTGTGAAATAAGAGGCTAAGTGGTCTGTGACAACCTCAAGGATCAAATAAGGCCCTGCTGAAGCATTACAGTAGACCTTGCTCTACTGTTCACTCCTGCAATCTAAACATTAGATCTCATGTGGTATTTTATGTTTCAGCTTTACAGCGCAGTTAAATGTGACATGATTTTTTTTTTTTATTGACTCCTACTTTCTGTGGATTATGGATTTTCATCACATTTGACCTTTTGACTCCCACTGACCACCATTCCGATTTTTCACCTTCAATTAATTTCTAATTAGAGATTTTCACTGCTTTTCTTGCTCCACTTCTAACCACATCCCACAAAGCCTGATGGGTAAACAGCTGTTTTCAGAAGCTGGCCTCAGAATGCACATTAAACTCCACTGACCAGTCTAATAGAGTATCCTGTGTTCATTGATTAGGTTAGTTTTTTTTGCTGTTGCATTAACTTCCCAGAAGCCTCAGTTGCCTTTTTTTTCAATCAGAAAGGGCGGCAAGAACTCATCCCATTGGCCTGCCTGCCAAACTGACAGGATGCATCATATTTAACGCGCCGCGGCCACATTTAGCACACCTTTAGCACGTCAGAATGTCTTTCTCAGTGCATCAACCTTGGCTCTGTCAGGTCTACTGTATGCGTCACTTGAAGGATGAATTAAAATCATACGAGGACATTTGGAGCAGACTGTAGAATCATTGAGAGGATTCATGCACAGTGTGCCTGGAGAACAACTTATCCTGTTAAAATCCTATAAAAGATAATTGTTTTCATAAGCCAATATTTTATATACATTTTGTCAGGGTCCTTCACTGAGTGTAACGTCCATTGTATCTGTGACTCTGTAGTTTTTACCTCAAGTTTGGTTTATTTTATGTCTTTGTTCTACACTCGTTTTTATACTGTTTAGTACCATCCATCTTACCGCCTTCAAGCTTGACGAGGCCTCCTCTCTTCTCCCCGTCTCAGGCACACTGGCCAAACAGGTTTAAATAGCGACATGTCTGAGAGTGAGTCACTACATATCTGAATGTTTCAGTGCAAGCACAGCATGCGTCCTATATGTCATTTAGGGGCTGATTGTGATGTGCAAGACAAGATTAAGCCCACGATGTTTCTTAATATAACCTCAGTTCCCCTTCGATCCCCATCCTCTCTCACCCTGCCTGCTGTCAGACAAAATATTTTGTGTTTTAGATTTATATAATGAACCATGGAGGTGAATGTTAGTGCAACGTGGGGCTGCAGAAGTGTATGCTGCCCCCTCCTCACTACCTTTTTCTGTACATTCTTGTCTGTCGGTTGAGGAGTACGCTATCCCCTAGTATAGCACCATGACATAAAAGATAAAGGATGCCATGGTAATTTCTCTCAACTCTCTTTCTCTGTGCATCCACTGTGCATCCTCTTGTTCCAGACTGTCACTCTGGCACCTGTCAGCCACAGACAATTACAGCCATTAAGAGATTACCTTTGTTGGGCTCCAATAGCTGCTAGGAGGAGCCAGCGGAGGTAGGTGACGCACTGAAGAGGGAGGTCACAGCCAGCACTGCGTTTGCCTTAAGGGGCTTGTTTCCATTCTTGGAGAAGGAGAAGACTTTGAAGAGATAAGTGTGTGGGGAATGACTGAGGGGGAGGATTTAGATGAGAGTATGTGGGACAGATGAGAGGCAGAAAGCTGTAACAATATTTTTCTTTTTCTTCAGTTCTGTGTAATTTTTAAGCAGTCGCAAATGAAAACGACAAAACATCAGCGCAGTGCATTACATGTAAATCCACCAAGTCAAGGCTGACTGATTAAATCCTATATGTTGCCTAACATCACCTGACGTCTTCTGTTAAAAACTACAGCTGACGGCCATATCCTGCAATTTCCCCTCCAGTGGAAATCTGTTTAGACAGTTTCTTTGTGTTCGTAATGCAAATTGAAAATATGTCTAATTAAACACATTGAGGTGGAGTCGCTTATTCACTGAACAGCCAGACGGCTCACTTTCGCTTACTGCCTTGCTTGCCAATTCAACATGCTCAGTCAGCTGCCGAGAAGGAGCCACTGGTGCCACTTGTCTTTATTTTGAATCGCACAAGGAAGTAGTCTGCGTTCTAATGAATCTCTGGAGGACAGGCACAACAACATGGAGACTCATGAATGTGACCAGAGTGTGATTGCCTGTGAAAAAGAAGCACCCATCCTCCTGTACCCTCCTAGGGAAAATCATGGAGCTCATCATTATTGTATTATGTTAGCCTTTGTTATTGATGCCAATATGATGGTGATAAATAAAACCATATGTAAGGATTTATCTGGTACACTTAAATACATGTAGTGGCTAGACTTTCCTGTTTATAAGTCTTGAGTGTCCTGATATAAGTTGTGGATGGGGACCACAAGCTTGTTAGGACAGGACAGCCACATCATTTGTACCTTACGGTGATGTCCAACTAAAACTTTGTTGTCTGCCCTGTAACAGTCAGACGAAGCCAGCCTGTTTTTTTTAAAAGTCCATCTGCACCTGGAGAAGCTCTTGTGCCTGAGCACCCACGCACAACCAAACTACATCATACACAAACACACACGCACACACACCGTCAGATAAGCTCCGTGAGGCCTTTGCAGGCACTCTTCAACTATGGCCATGTACGGCGTTGTAAACGGCCCAAATTTGGACAAGGATTCCATCCAGATAGTCGTGTGCCCTAAACGTGAGGCCGCTGTGTGTTCGTGTATATCTGTTTCCCTTGTCAACGCTTCTTGTTGTCATAGCAACCCCAGGAGAGCGAGCGAGACAGTCCAGGCACAGTGTTCGGTGATGGGGGCGAGGGAGTTTGGGTGGCAAAGTTCTTTATGTGTGATTATGTATTCACTACAGTGGACATGTGATTCCACAGACCAGTTCATAACTGTGGAGCATTTTGCTTGGTGTGTTTGTCTGACAGCTGCAGAGATACTGGAGGCTACTTACTGTTTTTTCCACTTGAGGACTTTGTTTCTGACCGCTGCTTTGCAGGTCGCCTTGTTATGTGTCTTTTGATGTGAGGTAACTTCTTAACCTCAAGGCCTCTGTGTGTCTTAAATGAAAAGTGCACTGCAGGCTCTCCATTGTTTCTTTTCCTCTGCCTCGTTTTGAATGTTGAGCAGAAATGTGACCTCCTTGACAGCTTGCTCCCTCTCAGGTGTGTGGCCAAGTACAGCTGCTGCTGCTGCTCTGGCTGTGTATTAAAAAAATGCTTTTTTTTTTTCATATTCAGTTTTTCGGTTTCTACAAAAAAAAACTATTTTGGGGGGGGGCATTGTCTACTTCATTAGACTGGAGACAATGGAGAAGAGACGGGAAATGAGGAGAGGGAGAGAGACTGGCTCAATGACATACCACAAAGGTCCATGGCTGTACTTGAACAGTGGGGATGTCACGATAATATGGTTGGTGTCTTAAACACCTAGGCCAGCAGATTGTCCTCGAAGACATACATTTAATGTCTACATGCATGTCTTTCTTTAGGCCACATTGAACAAATGTAATAAGACAAAGAAGCTCTGCTTAACTTTATCATACAGAAATTCATAGGTTTTAAACAAATTACAAATATACTTACAAAATATGTATTTAAAATAGCTGGGTATAGAATAGACTCTAATAACATAGTCAAGTGCTTATTAAATGTATAACGCAAACCCAAAATACGCCCACCCTGGAGCAAATTCTGCTTCATAATGTAGGTAAAATCACAACACCTCCCACTTTATGAATCATCTTAAATTAGATCTCACCCACTTGCAGCTGCTATTTATTTCTCACATTTAGTTTTCACGGTGTCATCAGTCATACATGGTTTGGTTGCTGCACTGGGGGTTTCAGGAAAAGGGTTAAACTGCATAATGCAAGGTGAGACGAAGAATTAGCCTAGTGCATGCTAAGCGCCCACTTTGTCTGTGCTCCTGACCTCCTTTGGTGAGTCGGAGATGTGCCGATCATTATCAAACATTTGATCTTTTTGTGGGTGGTCTGGTAGTTTGTTGCCCTGTTTCTTGACTTGATATTTAGTTAACCTTTTATCCGTAGGCTGCATGACGCTAGCAGTAAGTGTGACCCTCATTTGGGCTAACTGAGGTATTTTAATGTGGAGTTTCGATAGTTTTAGTTGTATTCAAATGTCTGTTGGGGACAACTCGTCCTTAACCTGGAGACTGGCTTTAGGTCTGTAGCTTGTGCCCAGCACCAGAGAATAGCACAGTTCCTAATGATTAGGATTGATTTAAGTGAAGAGGACAAACTATTGGGCACAAACTGTGCTGGAAAATGTCTGTTTTACTTTTTGCTCAACCACAGATGTGGATTTAATTGAGTGAATCATTAGCTGCTCAGTTGTACGAAAAAGAAGTGCTTGTGCATGTTTGCGGTTATTTGAGTGGTTTGATTTATCACACTTGACAAAACATTTGGCTAATGTGCAAAGTAAAAAAAAAAAAAGCTACTTACTAGTTACTTGTAAGTAAAAGCAGTCTTTAAATGTTTTAAAATGAATGATCTTTCTTTTTGCATACAGTAGCAGCATATAGGGACAGCACCTCAATGCCTCCATCAGCAGCACTATGCTATGTGGTATTTCAAGCACCCCTGCTATGTGCAGGCATTTTGGGAATGCTCCGGCTGCAAAAAGTCTGGGCGCACGTTGCAGACGCAATGCTCTTTCCGTGCAAGCAGTTTATAACTATAACACAGGCCATCCCACTGCTCATATGCATGTGTGCATGTACACGCACATGCAGAGCAGGTCACGCTCCTTGCTTCTTACAGTGGCCTCACTCACCCCGCTTCTCTTTTTCTTTCAGGCATGCATAGATGACAATGTTGACATGGTGACTTTCCTGGTGGAGCATGGAGCCGGCATCAACCAGCCTGACAATGAGGGCTGGATCCCCCTCCACGCTGCAGCCTCCTGCGGATACCTAGACATAGCAGAGTAAGTATGAAGAGACCTGTTTACAAGACAAGTTTATTCTGTTTCTAACAAGCGGTTAGTATCTGTTTCATCAGGTTTGATTTCTGCAAACTCATCCTTACATCCTGTTTTGTATCTGGCTTATTCTAAGAACCATTTTTTTGTAACTGCATCTTTCAATAAAGTTTAAATACAGTACATTATGGCTGACATGGCTGGGCTCCTGCTGAAGCCTGCACTGTCCTGTGACCTCTCCGAGCCCCCCGTTAGTGACCTCTGTCTTTATTGTTGCTAGCAAAATGACCTAGTGCAGTGCTGTAACTATAATCTTTTAGCTCAATAAAATGGGATTATGGTCTCTGTTACAATTTTACGGTTGCACAGCAGCACTATTTGCTGGTTTAACCTTTTATCGAAATTAAATTACGATTATTCCTTTACCCCTTTTTGGCACCCTTAGCAAATCCCAATTGGCTCACGTTTACTGTAAAAAGGCCCATGGTGCCGTTTCAGTATCAACATGCCAAGACCCGCCATTTTCAGTCCTTTTGTCCTTTTCAGGTAAGAACACTGCTCATAGGGCACAGAACACAGAGATGTTATCAGAGGATATTTAAAACAGGCTAAAGGGGGCTGAAGGAGCTCAGTTGTGCTCATTGTTCAGCATTTTGGTAGTGTTCTTTGACCTGCTTTACTTCTGTGTTACATTACAGGAACCCGGCTACAAATTTATCCCCACTAGTGATGTTTCCCCCCCAAAAAAATATAAATTGCTGTAGTAAGATAAATCATGTGGCTTATGTACAAATGAGTTGCCAGGTAAATGTGGTATGGTATTTCAGTTGTAATGTAATAGCATTTTTTAACATTAATGTGGAGGAATTATATATTAGCTACTTCATCGAAAATGTCCACACAGTTTTAGTGTTGTTCACTTCTCAGACCCAGAAAGTCTCTGTCCAGTAGGCCTCATGGACAAAGCATCAGCACTGGGCTAGTATTACAGAAAACAAGACATTTCTTGTTGCCACATCATGAATGAAAAGGTCAAGTGGCTGGCCAGATACGAGTGACTAATGGAGAGATCATGTCATAGAGAGAAACTCGGAGCTCTCACCCAATTTAATCCCAGCAATCCTCATTCACAGTAACGGGAACTCCAAAAGCAGGACTGTATCTCCAAGCCCCTGGTGTCACCATAGCCATCTAATGGTAGGATTGGTTAAGAATCCCACAGTGGGACTCCAGACCGCAAAGCCATCAAACCTAGTAAAGCTGACCCAAAATAGGCTGAATAGAAAGTCCAATCAAGACGATATAAAACTTTGAACCGTAACTGCAGCCAGTCAGCTGCCATTTCAGGGGGGAAGTCCTCAGCACTGAGCCTGTTTCAAGTGGTGTGTTGGCTTGATGAGAAAGGCCTGAGTCTCACCGCAGCTTTAATTGGAAGCAGCTGAAGTCAATATGTTGAATGGTTTAAAAAAAGGTCTTGAATCTCTGCTGGGGGCAGACAAAGATATTTACATCACTACGTAGCCTTGGATACAGTGTTAAATGCCTATTTTTGTTGTCTGCCATTATTTATAGAGAGGTTTAACGGGTTAACTCTGGGTTTTTAATGCTTTCATATAAAATATAGATTTCAACAAACCATTTTCTTTACATTTTCAAACTGCCAAATTCTGATAAATCTGATCTGTATGACATAAAAGCCACCACAATTATCACTAGTCTACTAAACATTCTTGTTTCATTTGCAGAATACTCACAACCTGTTCATGTGTTGTACTGTAGTCCTATACATTAAGACAATATTTAGTTTTTGTCAAAATGCTGACATCGAGCGTCCCTACTGTGGTGTGACATTGTCACACAAGTTTGACTTTTTATTTAGTGCCCCTTTTGCATATTAATTGCTCTCCACAGATGTGAAACATTCAGTTTAAGCTGCTCGAGTTACGACGAGGGATACACTAGATAAGATAAAATGTGTGGAAACTACCTCTTCATATAACGGGGGTACACTGTTTTGTTGACGTGACCTCCATCACGTCTTGTTTGGAGACCACCTAGTCGATGCTTAAGTCCCAACTCCCCTACCACTGAGAACTCGATTGGTAGCAGCGAAGGCTTCGATTGCATCCGGTTTTGCAGTTATGCAGTGTAAGACGAGCTGGGCGGTAGTTCGGTGTAAAACCCCGGAGAGTAGTAAACAACCATGCCACACACCTCATCTGGTTGCGTGCCACTCCTTTTCCAGACTCCTCTTTTTCTTTATTATTTAGGTGTGGCACGTTCACTCAGTTTGCCCCGCTCGAGGAAGACCCTCCGCCATTTATACACATTGTGTGACTTGGGGGCCTTCAGTTGTCAGCACTTACGCCATTAACATCTTGCTTATTTGAAATTGTTCCTTGGTTATTTACCATTGTCACATACCGCACGCTGAACCTTCACTGTGTGTTGAAGGCCAGTCAGACACCTTTTGCATTATGAACGGGCTCTTGTCTTGTGAACTTCCTATAGGGGATTTTTGCAGAAAATAATACAAGTGTAGCTGTTTTGACCTGTAGAACAGGAGATGCAGACTGTGGTGTAATGTCAGCCACTTCTGTCACTGAGCCAAATGCAGAGTTATGCATGCTCCTGTCCTTCAACTGTTTCCTGATCAGTTAAAGGAAGTGACAGTTGACAGTGACCTCTTTTCCTTTTCACCCCAGCAAAGGCTACAGTTTGACCTCAAACAAAAGTCAACCGCACTATTTCAAAATAATACCGCTCCTGAAAGTTTTGATGTGTTTTATGTAAATTGGCTCAAACCTAACATTTTTGTGTGTGCTGTGGTTGCAGGTATCTCATTAGCCAGGGTGCAAATGTAGGAGTTGTCAACAGTGAAGGCGAGACACCTCTGGACATCGCCGAAGAGGAGGCTATGGAGGAGCTCCTGCAGAATGAGATCAATAGACAAGGTACAGATTTCAGCCATTTTGAACTCTACAATTCAGGATCATCCTTCTCTCCCATCGCAAAAATGCATCTACAGTGAATTTAACCACTGATAACATAGCTACTGTAGCTAATAAAGCCTCAGCCAAAAGGTTATTTATTGTTAATGTAAAAAGAAAGAAGAAGTGGAGACGGACCAATACTGGATTTTTGTGTTATTACCAATATTTGGGAAAGATAAATCTGACTAGGTGCACTTTGCTTTATTTATTGAGTTATTTAACAGGGACATTGTGCTGTAAATGTACTAGAGAATAAGTCAAGAGGCTATTTTCTAACTGTAGTCCTAGACAGATGTTAAGACATCACCCTAAAAACAGAATATAAGATTAATTAATGAAGCTTAGTGTTTCAAGTGTTGCCACGTAATAAGCTTAATCGTATCTAAAAACAATCCCGAGGTGGTAAGCATGGTCTTGGCAGCATTGCTGGTAGGGGCCCTATGTGTATTTCATGCATGTATGAGTATGTTGTCAAATAGCCTCGAGTTCTTGTCGAGTGTCGGTTACCTGCTATGTTTCACTTGCTTGCTTGAAGAAGACTTACGTAACATAGAAAAGGGACCCAGCTGTGTTGTGAGCAATCATGTGATGATTCAAAACTGAAAAGTCGAGTCTTTTCTATTTTTGGCCAGGGCATTCTTGAGATGATGAAAGGCCCTCCCCTATGGTGAGAGGCCACGCACAGACGTGTTAACTGGCCCCGGGCCAGAGGGGTGCTCCTCAGCTCATATTCAGTAATGAAGGTTGGCTGGCTTTCCCTTCTCTGTGGCACCAGGTGCCATTTTTAAAGCAAGCTTTAGAGTCTCACATTTTACTCCCACGTGTTTTGTTGCATGCAGAGAGAAATGCTACATTTATTGCCATGGTCACAGAGTTTACAGTAAGTGTGAAATGCAAGTCTTGCGCAGGGTGCCAATCATGTGAGACTTGTTGATACATGCATCTAACAGCAGCCCAATTAGAAATGTAGATGATGAACTTGTTTACAGGGTCAGAAGATGCACAGTCTCCATGCCATATACTGCATAATGTTTCCGCTGCATTGGCTGTTTTTATGCGTATCGTCAGTCTGTGTCCAGTCCTGTAAGTCGAGGTCTAAGTGTTTGAAACCACATGGCAGCCAGTGATAATTACACCCAGAGTGCTCTTTGCATGTTGCGCCTCTGGACCGTGTTACATAACAGCGGCGAGACATGCACCCACCCGAACCTCAAGCATCCCAGCCAGCGGCAGCTGTCAGTTGTAATTTGCCTGCGCCTGATAGATGTGCTGCCTGGTTCGGAGCATTCGCACGCTGCCTCCTCTTAAGATCCATCACTAAGGGACGCAAAACCAGAAGTGCATCTTCACTTAACATGCTCATAGACTTCACAGAGCCAAACTGCTGAATACTTTTTTCATTATGTGGACATTATGTATTCAAGTTTGAGCCTCATTTACTTATTCATTAATGCAGATAAAACTCCACTGAAGGGTGAATTTGCAATGATCCAGGCTTCAGGGAAGCTGCAGACAACCCACAGCTCAGTCCTCTGTGCTAGAGGTAACAGGCAGCATTATGCAACTAGCTGTTGTGTAATGCTTCTGTATGTGATTTTTCTCTCAAAGAGATACCAGCCATGGGGTTAAACTTGTTAGCAAGTGGCCATGGTTTTCTCTGGCAGGGACAACCTCTAGATCCTCTTCCTGACCCTGATTGGGTCAAGTGACTGGACAGCCCTGCCACCCTCCGTCCCTCCTCCATCAGCTGCCTCTAGAGGGCTGTTGCCTGTCTTTGTAATGGGGGTCATTTGGATTGGACTGACAGCAGTTTCCTCTCAGCTCAGAATAAAATGTTTTTGCCCCTTTTTGACTTTTGTAAAAAGCCACTAACCACATTAACTTCTGAGGGTCCTGGTACTTGCTTCATGATAGATTTCTGTAAATATTTCACTTTGGCTTTACCAGACTGACTGACGTATATTGTCAGCGAGGCAAATCCTTTTTTGGTCTGTTGGGTTTTCTCTTCATCTTCTCGATGTTCAGGTAGGATATGTGCTGTTCTCTTGTAAAAACTCAACTTTGAACTGCTGCCAACTCTTCCAGTCGCCGGCTCTTGTTCAGAAGTCCTACTTAGAGGCCATTAGGCTCACTGCTTTTTATAGACGCAGTGTAGGCTACTTCCCAAGAGATCACGGGACGTTACCCTACCTGGCCGACTCCCATCGCCGGATTTACAACATAGCTCAAGTTTGAATTGTGGCTTTTCTGTGGGTGTCTTAACTTTAGTAGAACATACTGCTCCAGGTATGCGTAGTGTAACTCTGTCTTAAAATAAAAGCAGGCTGAATACACCACAACAACTTGTGACACCGGACAAGGCTGGGTCACATATATTAAAATAACATTTCTTGTAAAATGATCAGTTTTCTGAAAGTCTCAGTCCGGTGTCATTGGTTTCCGTTTCTCACTTGTAGCTTGGTCGTAATGTCATAGCGCATGTTGTTATTGCTCTTCATTTGTGTTGAGAGTTTCAGATCCTTTGTAAACAAGATGACGGGCTTTACTAAGTTACTGCTTCACTGACCAGCCAACCACAGAGAGACTCGGTGGTCCAGTCCCTGTCCCCAAGTTATTTGTTTTAAAATGTTCTAAATTAAACTTGAAATCCCTTCAAACATAAACCCAGACACCGAGTCATCTTCTTTCTATTTGCTTTCACTTTCTTGAACCTCACTTCACTGATCCTCTTAATGAGCAACAAGTCCAGTTTTAAACGAGACAGAATATTATCGTTGCCTTGCCCAATTTAAGCCTGTGGTGCGTGTGTTGGAAAGTGGATAGATTTCCACATTTAAGACAATTAAGACTTGGACCAATTTTTTATTTTTTTTATTTAACATATCGCATGTGTCTCAGTGACTTTGTTTGGTGTCCTCTCCTTGCTTAACAGATCTCCTTGTGCTCCTCTCCAGCTAGCAAGGGCTAAACTTCAGGGTAAAGCCAAACCCCCAGATGCGTCCTCTTTCACTGGTTTAAAGGCTCGGGGCAATCTTAAAGCTTTCTAGGGTGTCAGGAAATGAGCGATGATGTATCCTTGGGTGTAGGACAAAAACCTATAAGATCAGCTGAAGTTTCGGCTCCTACCCCAGAGCACTTCTTGGATCACTTGTTTATGTAGTTCAGCACAGTTAACGCTCAGCTGACGAGTCAACGACTCGCGCAGCAGTGCATTTCAGACCGTCTCGTGTTCCAATCAGGTGCCAACTAGACAATGCAGGCCTGTTTTCACCGCTGCATCGCATGCAGCTGATAGCGTAGACATATTGACCCGCCTTAACTGGCTCAGGCCACTATTTCATTATGAAATTTACAGAATATTGTCACAAAACTCAAAGAATTTGCTACAGCACAACCAGGGCTTTACAACGACCTCTAGTGTTCAGAGAGGATGCCCGAATAATGTCATCTCTATTTTGTTTTTGTAGAACCTTAAACGCAATAGATAACTTCAATAAAATACAGTGTTGCATGATCATAGCAGTGTTTTAAATATGCAAAATTGAAATATGTTTTGCTCTCTTTTCTTCTGCTGTAATGTATTCCGAACATTCATCTCCAGATGCAAGAGCTCATAACAAATATCTAGCTGTAACTGCTTCGTTCTCATTCCCCCGTTCTCTGGGTTCAGTGTTGCAGCTTGCGGCTCGTTCCTAAGTAGCAGGTAATCCTTCAGTGCCACGCTGACAGAATCCGTCTATCTGTCGCTTATCAGGGGTGGATATCGAGGCGGCCCGGAAAGAGGAGGAGCGAGTCATGCTGAGGGACGCCCGACAGTGGCTCAACAGCGGACAGATCCAAGACGTCCGGCACGCCAAGTCCGGAGGAACGTCACTCCATGTAGCTGCTGCGAAGGGATACGCCGAAGTTTTAAAGTAAGCGGTGGTGTCAGTTTCACATGTAGCAGGCTGAAGTCTGTAACTGTTGGGACAAAAATGTAACGACCTGCTTATTTATTGCTCGTTAGGTAGTCGAGACAGCAGCGAGGCCTAGCATCGTGCTTTTTCTTTGCTAATGCCAAACATATCTTGGACTCTGCGTCTTGTCCGACGCCGTCTCTGTGGGCTGTTAATACGGCTGTACAGCTCGAGGAAAGCAACTGCAGCCGTCCATCTGGTCTGGGAAACCAGCCAGCACACTTTGCTGCCATAGATAGCTCTAAGATCTCTGTGTAGAGCGGCAACCATATAAAAGATGGGGATCTTAATGTTTTCCCTGTCATGGCAGAATTATGGGCTGAAATATTAGTTTTATAATTTGCCAACCTCATCCTGCTCTTATCTCATCTGCTTAGGGATGACAAAGAATTTTAGATTACGTGTCCATGACGCACTTAAAGGCCGGACCCTGGCAGCACCTTGAAAGATTAGTTTGCAGAATAAGATCTAAGAAGACCAGATTTTCAAATTCTATGGTTTTTGTTTCCCCTCCCTCTCACACTCCCTTCTCTTTTATTGTGCAGGCTTTTAATCCAAACAGGGTATGATGTAAATATTAAGGACTATGATGGCTGGACTCCTCTACATGCAGCAGCACACTGGGGCAAAGAGGAGGCGTGTAGGATACTGGTGGAGAATCTATGTGACATGGACCTCATTAATAAAATGGTGAGTAACTGGAACTGTCATTAAGTGCTGTGCAAGCCACATTTTAGATAACTTTTTATTTCATTTCATTCCCTCAGGGCCAGACAGCTTTGGACGTAGCGGACGAAGATGTTCTGGGATACTTAGAAGAACTACAAAAGAAACAAAAGCTGGTAAGTCCATGTGGTTAAGGACATTTGTTTGAGTTCTGTAACAATATTGTGGAAGCCTGTGATTGAATTGATGAATCTCAGTTTTACAAAATGTATTGGGTGTCCAAGATTGTGTCTTTTCCCCTGGAAGAATAATAGATGTTTCTCTTCTTTATTCCAGCTGATGAGTGTGGAGAAAGATGTTAAGAAATCTCCTTTGATTGAAACGACAACCACCGGGGATAACAACCAATCACTGAAACCACTCAAGAGGTAAAGAGCCTGATGGTGAAAAATAATGAATGAATTAGTTTGTTAGGATTTTTAAGCCACTTACAGCACCTACAACACTAATGGTGTTAAACCTGTGTGTTGCAGCAAAGAAACGCTGCTTCTGGAGCCCGAAAAGAGCGCCCCACGCATTGAGACCTTAGAACCGGAGAAGGTGGATGAAGAAGAGGAGGGGAAGAAAGACGAATCAAGCTGCTCCAGTGAGGAGGAAGATGACGAGGATTCAGAGTCGGAGACTGAAGCAGGTACTGTTCAAACAGAGACACTTGCATCAGTCATTTAATTTTTTTGGTCAAACATCACCACATAAAATCTCTTTCATTAATTGTTGTATAAATTGTTGACTCAAGCGCTCACACCTTTTTCTCTTCCACCCCTCCAGACAAAAGCAAGCCTTCGGTATCGGTGAGCAACAGCACAACGCCCACCCCATCCAGCATCACCATGACTTCTCCAGCGAGCCCAACCAACCAGGTGACGTCCCCCACTTCACCGGTAAAGAAGGTACGACCTGGTGGACAAGTATTCATCATCCTGCACCAACAGCTGCCACAGTACTGGCATTAAAATCGTGAAATCATGGAATCAAAGCCGACAAATTTCACTCAAAACAGCAAGCAGTGGATTGTTTTTTAAAAAGCCTTGGAGAAAATGAAAGTCTGCAGCACTCATGTCACTATTCTACCCTCCCTTCAGGTCGTAACTGCACCTCCTCTGTTAAATGAAACCACTGCAACTTTTATTCCGTCGAGACTTGTTGGTGCCTTATTAAGTACACAAATCTGTAAAATTAACAGTCTATTTAGTTTTTCTCCCCCTTAAACACAAACCTAATTTCACAGCTGGCTGAAGATTTTCTGGGTTTACATAAATGAGTTTGCAGTTTATACTCCAAGCTATCACAGAAACACTTGTTCCTGACTTGCTGTTCATGTCGCAGCACAGCTGACAAATGGCACAGAGGCCCAGAGAATGACAGTTAGGACCAGTTTCAGGTGGCGTTGAGCAAAAGTGGCAACGGGCTGCTGAGTGGGGATGACGGGTGGTCAATTCTGGATAATGTCAACAGTTTACTATATGTCTATTAGGATACTAGGAGCTTAGAGTGTATAGAGAAGTGGATCGGGGTGTTTGTTGGAATAAAACTATTAGTATTCCATGGCAGTGTTTTTGAGTCTTCTGCCCTCTGCTGGAAAAATGGCGCCAAGCATTTAATCAACCAGGTACATTCTTCCAAGGGCATGTCTGCTTCTGTCAGTCCACTGGTTTTAACAATTTCTTAACTGTTAATAAAGGTATTCACGTTTTGTGTGGCCCCGAGATGACATGATGTGATGTGCTGTGATGCTCATTCCATGACGCCTGTTATATCAGACACCGCCTACAGACTGCATCATCCCTTCACACTCCTGAATGCAGCCTAAATAGGGAGGGCACATTTACAGAGATAGTCATTGTCTGATTTTGCAGTTTAATTAGTGGTCACCTATCAAAAACGTCCTGAATGTTTTTTTGCGGCTTCTTTTCTTGCAATGATCTTCTTGGTCCAATCCTAGTGCTCACACATCACAATGTCTTCTGTGTAACAAGAGTGAGCAAAACATTAACAATGTCCAGTTTTGACACTACCAGATGTTTGTTGGATCTGTCACTTATTCCAACTGAGACCACC